>ONZH01012963.1:0-21023 GCA_900303285.1 Rhinella marina | reverse complement strand
TACACCAGGTATGTGAAATAATTTAGCAAGAGACGCACAGTACAGTGGCCAATTAAAGGCCTAGATATTGTATATTTCAAGGTACACTGCCGTGTACTAACTGAACAGACGGTGGGTATTTACACCAGGTATGTGAAATAATTTAGCAAGAGAACGCACAGTACAGTGGCCCAATTAAATGGCCTAGATATTGTATATTTCAAGGTACACTGCCGTGTACTAACTGAACAGACGGTGGGTATTTACACCAAGGTATGTGAAATAATTTAGCAAGAGAACGCACAGTACAGTGGCCAATTAAAAGGCCTAGATATTGTATATTTCAAGGTACACTGCCGTGTACTAACTGAACAGACGGTGGGTATTTACACCAGGTATGTGAAATAATTTAGCAAGAGAACGCACAGTACAGTGGCCAATTAAATGGCCTAGATATTGTATATTTCAAGGTACACAGCCGTGTACTAACTGAACAGACGGTGGGTATTTACACCAGGTATGTGAAATAATTTAGCAAGAGAACGCACAGTACAGTGGCCAATTAAAAGGCCTAGATATTGTATATTTCAAGGTACACTGCCGTGTACTAACTGAACAGACGGTGGGTATTTACACCAGGTATGTGAAATAATTTAGCAAGAGAACGCACAGTACAGTGGCCAATTAAATGGCCTAGATATTGTATATTTCAAGGTACACTGCCGTGTACTAACTGAACAGACGGTGGGTATTTACACCAGGTATGTGAAATAATTTAGCAAGAGAACGCACAGTACAGTGGCCAATTAAATGGCCTAGATATTGTATATTTCAAGGTACACTGCCGTGTACTAACTGAACAGACGGTGGGTATTTACACCAGGTATGTGAAATAATTTAGCAAGAGAACGCACAGTACAGTGGCCAATTAAATGGCCTAGATATTGTATATTTCAAGGTACACTGCCGTGTACTAACTGAACAGACGGTGGGTATTTACACCAGGTATGTGAAATAATTTAGCAAGAGAACGCACAGTACAGTGGCCAATTAAAATGGCCTAGATATTGTATATTTCAAGGTACACTGCCGTGTACTAACTGTACAGACGGTGGGTATTTACACCAGGTATGTGAAATAATTTAGCAAGAGAACGCACAGTACAGTGGCCAATTAAATGGCCTAGATATTGTATATTTCAAGGTACACAGCCGTGTACTAACTGAACAGACGGTGGGTATTTACACCAGGTATGTGAAATAATTTAGCAAGAGAACGCACAGTACAGTGGCCAATTAAATGGCCTAGATATTGTATATTTCAAGGTACACTGCCGTGTACTAACTGTACAGACGGTGGGTATTTACACCAGGTATGTGAAATAATTTAGCAAGAGAACGCACAGTACAGTGGCCAATTAAATGGCCTAGATATTGTATATTTCAAGGTACACAGCCGTGTACTAACTGAACAGACGGTGGGTATTTACACCAGGTATGTGAAATAATTTAGCAAGAGAACGCACAGTACAGTGGCCAATTAAAAGGCCTAGATATTGTATATTTCAAGGTACACTGCCGTGTACTAACTGTACAGACGGTGGGTATTTACACCAGGTATGTGAAATAATTTAGCAAGAGAACACACAGTACAGTGGCCAATTAAATGGCCTAGATATTGTATATTTCAAGGTACACAGCCGTGTACTAACTGAACAGACGGTGGGTATTTACACCAGGTATGTGAAATAATTTAGCAAGAGAACGCACAGTATAGTGGCCAATTAAAAGGCCTAGATATTGTATATTTCAAGGTACACTGCCGTGTACTAACTGAACAGACGGTGGGTATTTACACCAGGTATGTGAAATAATTTAGCAAGAGAACGCACAGTACAGTGGCCAATTAAATGGCCTAGATATTGTATATTTCAAGGTACACTGCCGTGTACTAACTGTAACAGACGGTGGGTATTTACACCAGGTATGTGAAATAATTTAGCAAGAGAACGCACAGTACAGTGGCCAATTAAATGGCCTAGATATTGTATATTTCAAGGTACACAGCCGTGTACTAACTGAACAGACGGTGGGTATTTACACCAGGTATGTGAAATAATTTAGCAAGAGAACGCACAGTACAGTGGCCAATTAAAAGGCCTAGATATTGTATATTTCAAGGTACACTGCCGTGTACTAACTGTACAGACGGTGGGTATTTACACCAGGTATGTGAAATAATTTAGCAAGAGAACGCACAGTACAGTGGCCAATTAAATGGCCTAGATATTGTATATTTCAAGGTACTCAGCCGTGTACTAACTGAACAGACGGTGGGTATTTACACCAGGTATGTGAAATAATTTAGCAAGAGAACGCACAGTATAGTGGCCAATTAAAAGGCCTAGATATTGTATATTTCAAGGTACACAGCCGTGTACTAACTGAACAGACGGTGGGTATTTACACCAGGTATGTGAAATAATTTAGCAAGAGAACGCACAGTACAGTGGCCAATTAAATGGCCTAGATATTGTATATTTCAAGGTACACTGCCGTGTACTAACTGAACAGACGGTGGGTATTTACACCAGGTATGTGAAATAATTTAGCAAGAGAACGCACAGTACAGTGGCCAATTAAAAGGCCTAGATATTGTATATTTCAAGGTACACAGCCGTGTACTAACTGAACAGACGGTGGGTATTTACACCAGGTATGTGAAATAATTTAGCAAGAGAACGCACAGTACAGTGGCCAATTAAAAGGCCTAGATATTGTATATTTCAAGGTACACAGCCGTGTACTAACTGTACAGACGGTGGGTATTTACACCTGGTATACAAAAAGGGTATTGCAGGCACACAGAACCCAGAACACTAGAGCCAAATAAACTGTATTTAAAAAAATAAAATAAAATTCACAGCCGTATACTGCCAGATCAGATGGTGCATATACACACTAGTTATATAACAGGGTTTTTCAGCCAAAAAGAACGCTGAACAGTAGTGCCAAATATAGTTTGGTATGTAGCAGAGCACCTAATACACCACTAATGCCTCTCTCTGTCCCTACTCCAGCAGCTATCCCTGAATACGGCAGCCGTTCTCTGTAAAGTGTATCTTGTAGTAAAGCTATCACTGTAGTGCACTATAGTAGCCCTGATAAGGGCTTTTAATCACGCTCCTGCCTGTCCAACTGCTAAAACCTGTCTGTCCCTTCTCCAGCCTCTGTCCCTGACTAAGTTCACGCAGCATATGCGTACGAGCAGGAAGAGCTGAGTTTTTAATATTCGAGGTCACATGGTTTTTCCAGCCAATCCATGTAGACGCTGTTTTCGCGCTGCCAGCGTGCTCAGCGTGCCTGTCATACCCCCCCTGCATGTTGATTGGTGGAAAAAGAGCGCCAGGGAAGGTGGGAGGGGAAACGAATTCTAAGTGCGCCATCGCCGTTATACTCGATTGAAATCGAGTATGCCAAATAGCGTAGTATTCGATCGAATACCGGCTCGATCGAACACTACTCGCTCATCTCTATTTTTAATATATGACATTCATTTAGTGTACATTTTAGTTCTATTTTTCAATATCATTTTTTTTATATTTATTTATTACATTCTTTTTATACACTTACTATTTATTCTATGATTCAAATGTCCCCCATATTTATTATTATCCTATTCAGCTCCGTTACATTAACTATCCAACCGCTTATTCAGCTATTCCAGGTACCTTTCTGAATGATTTCCAGTCATTCAGACGGGTCCTGGTCTATAGTTTTACCCCAATTGAGCCTGACCTGCTTGGACGCTGTATACTATTTCCGTGGTTATGGTCACGTGGTCGCTCTGTTGTGATCACGTGACACGCCCCACGAAGAGCAGCCCAGCTCCTACATTCAGCGCTGGGCTTCTTGTGTTCAGCGTCCTCTGTCACTTGGAGCCCATCCAGCCTCTTTATTATAATGCTCGGTTTCCTGGTGGATGCGGAGAGCGTCCCTGGTTACTATGACAACGATCGCGATCACGTGACCTAGAGCACCCCAAATCATATTTTCATCAAATTTCTCTTTTTGAATGTACAAAAAGCATTCTTATTAAGTGTTATTAGCGAACATATAATATATGAGGCAAGAAGTGGTGTTAGATCACCATTTTTATGTATGACTTAATTGATCAGTCTGGGGGTGTCACCAGACTCTGGGAACCTCCCCCCCACATTGCTTTTTGGTGTTTTTTTTGTGTATATATATATATATATATATATATATATATATATATATATATATGTCTTTAACTCTATACCTGATGAAGGAGGCCTAAGTACCTCCGAAACACGTTGTGTCCTGTATGTGTTGTGTCACTAATGGAAAAATAAAAAAGAACTATACTCGCCAAGCTCCACTGAAAATGGATTTCTTGCGCTGAAAAATAGGAATTTCTACTTCTCTACGTTTCCATCCTCAGGCGATTGGGCGATCACCATATTGGGGATGTGATCCTATGGCAGCAGGTCCAACCACTGGAGAAACTTATTAAATATACGTACAAGCCTACAATAGTGTTGTGCCTATCTTCAGCACAACCTAGTAAGGTGAGCACGCAATTGTCTACTCATGATTCTTATTTTATTAAGAACGTACTACCCTATTTTGCGCTCTCTCTGGTGTCTGGTTTTTCTGGATACGCCCACTCTTTTCTTCAATACACAAGAGCTATGGCGCCTCAACGGACATGCCCCCTGTCTTCAGAACATTGATAAACAGGAGTTAGAGGGACTTCTTTCTCTGGAAAAGGATTAACCGATCACCATAAAACCCTCTGATAAGGGAGGGAATATAGAGATCCTTGATAGACTTCAATATACAGTACAGACCAAAAGTTTGGACACACCTTCTCATTCAAAGAGTTTTCTGTACTTTCATGACTATGAAAATTGTAGATTCACACTGAAGGCATCAAAACTATGAATTAACACATGTGGAATTATATACTTAACAAATAAGTGTGAAACAACTGAAAATATGTCTTATATTCTAGGTTCTTCAAAGTAGCCACCTTTTGATTTGATTACTGCTTTGCACACTCTTGTCATTCTCTTGATGAGCTTCAAGAGGTAGTCACCTGAAATGGTATTCCAACAGTCTTGAAGGAGTTCCCAGAGATGCTTAGCACTTGTTGGCCCTTTTGCCTTCACTCTGCGGTCCAGCTCACCCCAAACCATCTTGATTGGGTTCAGGTCTGGTGACTGTGGAGGCCAGGTCATCTGGCGTAGCACCCCATCACTCTCCTTCTTGGTCAAGCCTGGATGTGTGTTTGGGGCCATTGTCCTGTTGATAAATAAATGATGGTCCAACTAAACGCAAACCGGATGGAATAGCATGCCGCTGCAAGATGCTGTGGTAGCCATGTTGGTTCAGTATGCCTTCAATTTTGAATAAATCCCCAACAGTGTCACCAGCAAAGCACCCCCACACCATCACACCTCCTCCTCCATGCTTCACGGTGGGAACCAGGCATGAGTCCATCCGTTCACCTTTTCTGCGTCGCACAAAGACATGGTGGTTGGAACCAAAGATCTCAAATTTGGACTCATCAGACAGACTGAAGCACAGATTTTCCACTGAAGCTCATCAAGAGAATGCCAAGAGTGTGCAAAGCAGTAATCAAAGCAAAAGGTGGCTACTTTGAAGAACCTAGAATATAAGACATATTTTCAGTTGTTTCACACTTTTTTGTTAAGTATATAATTCCACATGTGTTTGTCAGGGCTGGGATACACAGACAAGGGGAAAGTGATCCCTAAGCTTAATCCCAACCCCTTTCCCTGCCTATTGCCTACTCAGGCTAACCCCTGAGTCGACAACCAGATGACTCGAAATACACTAGTAAAAGTGCAGGGGAAGGGAAAACAAACAAGACAGACAAACAACCAAATGGGTAGTCAGAAAGCCGCGTCAAAACCAGGAGAGTACGTCAGGAACAAAATCAGCAAGCAAAGAGTAGTCAAAAAACACGCCAAGGGTCAAAGAACAACTAGAATCCACACTGCAGAGCACAAATGACAAACCAGGTAGTAGCAAGGAACTCCAAACACTGGCAGCAAGGCAAACATTTGAGGACCTTAAATACCTAGCAGACCCCACCCAACCAGCTGACTGGGAGGAGAAAGCAAGGAACCAAAACTTAACTCATAAGATACCAAATGAACAGAAAATAACCAGACTATATTGCTCGCGTTTTCCGTCCGAGACAGGACCAGCAGAACGGGTGCAATGACTGCCGGTCCTGACAGTGTTAATTCATAGTTTTGATGCCTTCAGTGTGAATCTACAATTTTCATAGTCATGAAAATACAGAAAACTCTTTGAATGAGAAGGTGTGTACAAACTTTTGGTCTGTACTGTATAGCCATGTGTGAGAACATTTTACATGACCAGCAATGTTATAAGATTTTACGTACAAATCCTCAGGATCAGTACCGTAAACAATTGGAGACCAACCCTTGACATACATGTACGTCATAGCTGGTCGTGATTTAAGGACCAGTTACGTACATGTACGTCAAGCTGATCGGGCAAGCGCAGGAGCTGTGCCCGCCCGATCAGCGGCAGGGGTCCGGCACTCACAGATAGCCGGACCACTGCTGCATATGCTGGCGTGTTAACCCATTGTATGCAGCGGTCAAAGCTGACCTCAGCATGCATGGGGTTTGCAAAGGGTACAGGTGCCCTCCGCTTCCCCATCGAGTCCCTGCGCTGCAGTGACAGGGACTCGATGCCACAGAAGGCAGCCCGTTGCCTTCCATAGGCATCGGGACTGCCTTCTACGGAAGCCTGTGAGATCCAGCTCCTTAGGCAGGGTCTCACAGGTAGGCTATCAGAATCGAAGCTGACAGCCAATGCATTACAATACACGATGTATTGTGTTGCAGAGGGGATCAGACCCCCAGAAGTTGAAGTCCTAGAGTGGGACAAAAATAAAAAGTAAAAAAAAAAACCTTTTCCATAATAAAAAAATAAAATTTCATGTAAAAAAAAGCCTCTTTCCCAAAATAAAACACATAAACCGGCTCTATTAAAATATCACATGACCTAAATGAAAGAATAAAGTTACATTAAAACCAAGCACACCATTGTTTTTCTTGTGAAATTCTCAATAAGTTTGATATGTCACATGACCCTCTCCCCATTGAAACTCTTCCAACTAAAGATGGATCCAAAATGGCCTACTTCAAAATAGCCGCTATGGTCACCACCCAACTTGGAAAGTTTCCCCCCTCCCATATACTAATGTGCCACAAACAGGAAGTTAATATCACCAACCATTCCCATTTTATTTAGGTGTATCCATATGATGAGGAGAAAGCAAAGCTACTAAATATCTTTTTCTCCACTGTATTCAGATGAAATGCAGAATATAAAAGTAAATTCCCCTTTAAAAGTGCCCTGTCTGACCCAGGAAGAAGTAGAGCTGCGTCTTAAAAAGATTAAAATAGACAAATCGCCAGGACCAGATGGCATACACCCCCGTATCCTAAGAGAATTAAGTAATGTCATCGCCAGACCCTTATTTCTGATATTTAAGGACTCTATACTGATAAGGATTGTTCCACAGGATTGGCACATAGCAAATGTGGTGCCAATATTCAAAAAGGGTCCAAAAACAGAGCCTGGAAACTATAGGCCGGTAAGTTTAACATCTGTCGTGGGTAAACTGTTTGAAGGTTTTCTAAGAGATGCTATCTTGGAGTTCCTCAATGAAAATAAGCAAATAACTCCATATCAGCATGGCTTCATGAGGGATCGGTCATGTCAAACTAATTTAATCAGTTTCTATGAGGAGGTAAGTTCTAGACTGGACGGCGGCGAATCAATAGATGTCATATATCTGGACTTCTCTAAAGCATTTGACACGGTACCACATAAAAGGTTAGTATATAAAATGAGAATGCTTGGCCTGGGAGAAAATGTCTGTATGTGGGTAAGTAACTGGCTCAGTGATAGAAAACAGAGGGTGGTTATTAATGACACATATTCAGATTGGGTCACTGTCACTAGTAGGGTACCACAGGGGTCAGTATTGGGCCTTATTCTCTTCAATATATTTATTAATGATCTTGTAGAAGGCTTGCACAGTAAAATATCAATTTTTGCAGATGACACTAAACTATGTAAAGTAATTAACACAGAAGAAGACAGTACACTGCTACAGATGGATCTGGATAGACTGGAGGCTTGGGCAGAGAAGTGGCAGATGAGGTTTAACACTGAAAAATGTAAGGTTATGCATATGGGAAGGAATAATGCAAGTCACCAGTACATACTAAATGGTAAAACATTGGGTAACTCTGACATGGAAAGAAAAGGACCTAGGAATTTTAGTGAACAGCAAACTAAGCTGTAGAAACCAGTGTCAGACAGCTGCTGTCAAGGCTAATAAGATAATGGGTTGCATCAAAAGAGGCATAGATGCCCGTGATGAGAACATAGTCCTGCCACTTTACAAATCACTAGTCAGACCACACATGGAGTACTGTGTACAGTTCTGGGCTCCTGTGAACAAGGCAGACATAGTAGAGCTAGTAGAGCGGAGAGGGTTCAGAGGAGGGCAACTAAAGTAATAACTGGAATGGGTGGACTACAGTACCCAGAAAAATTATCAAAATTAGGCTTATTCACTTTGGGAAAAAAACGACTGAGGGGAGATCTAATAACTATGTATAAATATATCAGGGATCAGTACAGAGATCTCTCCCATTACCTATTTATCCCAGGACTGTAACTGTGACGAGGGGACATGCTCTGTGTCTGGAGGAAAGAAGGTTTGTACACAAACATAGAAGAGAATTCTTTATAGTAAGAGCAGTCAGACTATGGAACTCTCTGCCTGAGGAGGTGGTGATGGTAAGTTCACTAAAAGAGTTCAAGAGAGACCTGGATGTATTTCTGGAGGGTAATAATATTACAGGTTATAGTTACTAGAGATGGGTCGTTGATCCATGGAGTAATTCTGATTGCCTGATTGGAGTGTATGTTACTATGTTACTAAATGGCCCACCCTGTAGAATGCTATATTATCTCTCTTTAGCCTTTCCACTGTAAGCTGCTGATCCTGCAGCCTCTTTGGATTTGTTCACAGTATTTTCTGTGCTTATAAAAACCTAATGCAGAATCCGAATCAGGTTTTTTTGGATGTGTTTTTTTCTGATGCATTTTAACGCAGTTTTGGTGTAGATTTTCATTAATGCCCATTTTCAAAGAGAATTCTGGACTTGTAACCCGCATGAAGAATGGTCAGGGCACTTTTTTTTCATGGTGCAGTTTATAAAACCCCAAGCTGAAAAAAGGGGTTGTCCTATTCGGGCCCCTAAAGTGAAGGGAGAGCACAGTCTGCATGTATAGTCATCCTCCATTATGCTATGAGTGCGCTGAAAATAGCCGATCACGGGCAATTCCATAGCAGTGAATGGAGATAATGCTGTGCATGCACACTGTAATGGAGGATCTGTGGATGACACACTGTTATGGAAGATCTGTGGATGACACACTGTTATGGAGGATCTGTGGATGACACACTGTTATGGGGGATCTGTGGATGACACACTGTTATGGAGGATCTGTGGATGACACTGTTATGGAGGATCTGTGGATGACACACTGTTATGAGGATCTGTGGATGACACACTGTTATGGGGGATCTATGGATAACACTGTTATGGGGGATCTGTAGATGACACTGTTATGGGGGATCTGTGGATGACACACTGTTATGGGGCGTGTGTGGATGACACATTGTTATGGAGGATCTGCGGATGACACATTGTTATGGAGGATCTGCGGATGTCACACTGTTATGGGGGATCTTTGGATGACACTGTTATGGGGGATCTGTGAATGACACACTGTTATGGGGGATGTCGCTGTGATACGGCCACAATGTGTGACATAGCTTTACAGATGCCTTTATTTGCAGCCCTGGTCTGCTCCCACCAAGTACTAAGAAAAAAAAAAAGACAGTGCTAATTTGGACCTCAGGTTCTAAATCTATACTCCAATACCTTGAATTCCCCCCCCAATTAACAATGCAGACCACCTCACAGAGGACGCTCACAGAGGGGAGCATTGCAGCATGTTAGAGAGCTAGTCAGGGAGCAGGGGGAGGAAAACAGGCTCCCACTGTTAGCCCACTTAACTTTCAGACAGCAGGGGGCCGCTTTGGGAGAGGGGGCCCTGGGCAATTGCCCTGCTTGACCCCCCCCCCCATCCCCGGCCCTGCCTGCTTCTACAGTCTGGCTAAAATACACAAAGGGGTTAATCCCCTCAAGTGGAGACCCATAGTGTCAGGGGTTGGGAGTTTGACACAGAACATCAGTATCTATGTGGACAATGTTCTGCGCCCATTTGTTATCTCCCTCCCATCCTACATACATGACACTATGGATCTCCTGAACAAACTGAATGATGTCATATGTGAAAAAGACGTGATGCTGGCCAGTCCGAATGTGGAGGCTTCGTACAGTTCCATCCCACATTACAAGGGATTGGAAACTGCTCATTATTTCCTTAACCACTTCCCGTCCACCCATAGTATATAAACATCCGGGAAGTGGTTATGTATCTCTGAATGGACGTTTTTAAACGTCCATTCAGAGATTGCAGGTGCACGCTAATCATGCAGCTGCACAGCGGGGGACCTGCTGTCAGTGACAGCAGGGTACCCCTTAGAGAAGGCAGGGACCGTTCACAGGAGTCCCTGTTTTCTAGATTGCTGTATACACAGCACTCAACAAGCACTGTGTATACAGATAAGGAAGCGCTATGTCGCTTCCTGTCCCGGCCCGGTGATCACCGGTCCGGGAGAGTGCAGGAGCTGCCGGGCTGTACAGCGCTGTGTTATGCTGGGGCTACTATGTCAACCCTAGTTACAGGAGAAATCAATAGTGTAAAAAAAAAAGTGAAATTAAATGTCCCCCAGAGGTCTTGTATAATCTTATGGGGGACACAAAGTGTAAAATAAAATAAAAAAAAAGTTAACCATACAACAAATATTTTTTTTAACCAAAATATGTCATTTAAAAAATGTTACAAATATAAATAAATTAAATACATATATTTGGTATCACAGCTTTGGCTGTGATACATTGATGACATTCTAATACTGTGGAAGGGTGATGTCCAACATTTTCATTCCTTTGTGGAGAAACTTAGCGTCAATGACATGGGACTGTTTTTTACTTCCACAATTGAATATGACTCCATCACCTTCCTGGACTTAACCATCACTAGAGGAAGGGATGGTCACCTCGTAACGAGGATCTATCGTAAACCCACAGCTACGAACAATCTTTTGCAGTGGGAGAGTTGGCATCCCTGGGCACCTCATCAGGGCATCCCAAAGGGACAGTATCTTAGGGTGAGATGCAATTGTTCAGATCCTCTGGACCTTAAAATTGTGGCTGACAATCTGAGGAATACATTCAGATCAAGAAAATACCCTGAATGAGGCTTACCATCATGCCCGATGCTGCGATTGAAACGATCTGTTAATCCCCAAAAGCAATTACAATAAAAATGAGATCACTAGAATCATTGGGACATATGACGTAGGACATCAATAAGTGAAAGAAATTCTCAATCGATATTGGTGTAAAAATGGACCCGGATATCGGTGATCTCATTGGCGACTCTCCTTCCATTACATTTCGGAGGGGATACAACTTAAAAGATCGGCTGGTCTATAGCTTTCTAAAACCTACACAATCTCGACAATGTCAGAGGAAATTTCAGATGCAGCGGATGCATCGCATATAGTTCTTTAAAAGTCAGCAAAGTGTTCACCAGCACTATCACCTCCCAAAGGTTCCAGATCAGGACCTTTATCAACTGCAAGACCACAGGAGTTGTATATCTCATTACCTGCCCCTTGTGGCCTGCAGTATGTTGGGAAAACTACACGTGATTTTAGATGGCATGTCAGTGAACATTTAGAGCATATGCGTAATAAGAGGGACACCAGTATTGTCAGACACTTCATCGACTCACATGAAGAGGATCCAGTAGTGATCAGTTTTCAGGGTATAGAATGGATTTGCCAGTCACCCAGATGATAACAGACTTTTGAGAAAGGAATAGGAGTGGATTTTTCGCCTATGCACAGAGAAACCTAGCGGTCTGAAACAGCGAAGCAGCTATACATGCTTCATTTGATTATACTGTATATGGCCTTCCCCCTAGTGCTCTGGATATGGCTAATAATTTACCTCCATTTACACTCCTGTTCCTTATCCCAATCATTTGGATCCTGTTCTCTATATAGGTCCTTTAGTTAATCCTCTATGTATCCCTCAGTGATCCTTCTTCTGATGTTAGTCAGTGCTGGTGTGTTTTAATCATCTTGACAGCCTGGCTTATTGCCTTATGGTCCCAGCATTCTGTTAGTGGATTCCAGATACATTGTAGTGGATAGCTGGAATGTGGTTACTCTATCTCTAGCTATCGCTAAATGTAGTACACTCTTTCCCTCCTGGCTGAGATAACTTTTGCACACAGTGTTGATTAAATTAGACTTATAGGTGGTGGATGGCTTTATGTTGCCCCTTTACCCCCAGCCTCACTATAACTAATTGTATTTATCCCCTCTTTGATTAATAACAAGCCGCCTAAGGATCCCATATATTTACAACAGTGATGGGCAGAGGTGCATACACTGTGACTTATATGATTTTACATTGGGATCTAGGGCAATGCGCTTAAGCATTTCACACCCCTCTCCCTTGTTTGGCCGCATTGGACAGTGCCTTCCCCGCATCCTTGACTCATCCCTATTTAATGAATGAGAACCGGTGGGAGCGCACGGCCATACTGGTGCTGATGCTGCTGCAAAAACCACGTGCAGCATCCTCTTCCAGCTTTTTTCTTTAACCCTTTCATGACCGGACCTATAAAATGCCTAAATGTCCAGGCAACTTTTTGTGATTTGGGCACATGGTGGCTTAGTGACCCTAATTTTTTTTTTCGTTTGAATACGAAAATAATTTTTGCAATTTTTTTTACTTGACACTTAGGACTTATTATTAGAATGTTTTTTTTTTTAAAGATATTTTATTTTTTTTAGGTTTATTTAGACAAAAACCGCTAATTCTTACTAAAAAAAAAAAAGTAGTTTTTTTAATTATAGATTTTTATTTTTTAAATATTAAAACTGACGCACAAATTAATTATTGCAATGGGTTCCCTATTTGATGACGATCGTTTTGATATATAGCATGTATAGATTTTATTTGACGGGGCGACTATGGTGACTGTTTCCATTGGCGACTGCGTGTTTAATTTTTTTTACATTTTTTTGTTTGTTTTTTATTTATTTTTTTTACTTATATATTAATTTATTTTTGACAAATAATATGTCCCCCAGGAGGTCATTAAAAGACCTCTGGAGGACTGACTTTTTTTTTTTTTCTTTTTTTAACACTTTTTTTCCCACTGTTTCCACTGTAACTGGGGCATCCACAGGAGCCCCAGTTGCAGGGGAAAACAGCCCCCTTGGGGGCTCATTACACACAGGCAGAGCTGATCAGGGTCTCCTTAGACCCTGCAGCACTGCTCTGGCCCCAAGACACCCGGCGGTCACGTGACCGCCGGGACTAACACAGGAAGCGGCGCAGCCGCTTCTTTCCTGCTGCGCCGGCTGAGGAGGTAAGGCTGTCCTCCGGCTGAGGAGAAGACAGAAGCGGTAATAAACCGCTCCTGTCTTCTCCTCGGGGTCCCCGCTCTGTCTGTGAGCCGGGACCCGACCTGCTCCTGTTAGATTGCAGGAACAGGAGCTTTAATCCCAGCCGATCAGCTGGGATTAAAGGGCCGCCTGCACGTGTATATACGTGCTATCTGCACGGGGCATGTGCAGATAGGACGTATATAGCCGTATGGCGGTCGTCAAGGGGTTAAGCAACTACCCAGTGTTCTCACTGCCCCTGCCCACAGCTCCTGATGAGGTGCCTGGTACGGGGTCATCAGAAACACGTCAAGCAGGGCTGGAAACTATTAGCCTTTTATATTAGCAGTTGAAGGGGTCCTCCTCGGACCACTTTGGGTGTCAAGTTTATGGACACCAGTAGGAGGTTTCTGGGCTACCGATATGGACCCTTGAAGGCACTTGCTATTAACCAAGCACATACATTAGAATTTGTTTAATACTGGTGTACCGTATAGCAGTCCAGTACGGTTTAGTACCATCACCATTCATACGGGCAGATTTGCAGAAGGTCATCTGACCATATCCATAAACTGAGTCGTCTTCTCTCTGCTGTCTGATATAGGGTACAGTTAAAAAGTATACACTTACCACTACCCGGGATATTTTCAATTTGCCTATCTCTGTACTACAAGAGAGGAATTAGCTATTTTTTAACAAACATCTTTAATAAACTTTTGTTATTTTCTTTTAACTGTCCTTGTAGGCAGTGCATTATACTATAATTAGGGACAGAAAATTCATTAACCTTTTGTCTGTGAGATATGGGGTTCATAAATACATAAACTTAAACTCTGTATGTTGCAGCATCCCAAGTGATATGCTGGGTTATCCCTTCCACATCTATTTTTATATTATGGTCAATTAAGATATCTTAAAAGCTGGGTGACACAGGCGCCGCCGATCCATTAATTTGTATAGGAGTGCTACAGATAGGAAAGAACAACACTCGGCTATCTCCGGCACTCCCATAGAAATTAATAGAGCGGCACATTGTTTTGACTGGCTGCTCCATCCATTTCTGTGGATAGTAGATAACTTGTTATAATCTGAATACCCTTTTGGCAAAAATCATGCAATGCCCTTTTCCAGTTTTACATAATTGGAAAATTCTGATTCCCAGTTAAACAACTGATACATTTAATGATGTTTTAGAATCATCTTTATTTGATTCATCAGCAATAAATATATTCAATTCTATATTATTAACCAATTTTATCTCAAAGCACTTGGATTGTGTAAGATGGATCTGATCTTCTCTTCTGCTTGTATTAGATGTGACTGTATATTTTCTGACATAGGATCTGAGATTATCTGGTTATACAAAGTTTTTGGAAAGAGGTCATATCCTTTCTTTCTGAGATATTTTGGACCCAAATACCTTTTCTCCCTGAAGTGTGCCATTTTGGGATACTTGGGGAAAAAAATCGGCAACACCAATTTTTATTCCCCTAAAAATAGTATATTTTCATGGGAATACTTGTTTTGTACTCGAAAAGCTATAGTGATTAGATAGATGGATATTATCAATGGGGTATGAATTGGTAAATATGATCATCCCCTTTAACAAGATGGGGGGAGAGTTATAAAAGTGTTGTAAAGTAGACTAAATGAGTTGCTCATAGCAACCAATCAGATTCTACCTTTCATTTTGTTAAAGTTGATGTTTATTTGTTAATGTTGATGATTATGGCTTACAGCCAAGGAAAACCCAAAAGTCATTATCTCAGAAAATTAGAATATTATATTAGACCAACTGTCCATTTTAACTTTACATTTTTTAAACACAGAAATGTTGGTAAAAAGAAAAGTATGTACAGTAAATGCATTCAATACTTGTTTGGGGCTCCTTTTGCATGAATGACTGCATCAATCCGGCGTGGCATGGAGGCGATCAGCCTGAGGCACTGCAGAGGTGTTATGGAAGCCCAAGTTGCTTGGATAGCAGTCTTCAGCTCGTCTGCATTGTTGGGTCTGGTGTCTCTCATCTTCCTCTTGACAATACCCCATAGATTCTCTATGGGGGTTAACATCAGGCAAGTTTGCTGGCCAATCAAACACAGTGATACTGTGGTTATTAAACCAGGTATCGGTACTTTTGGCAGTGTGGACAGGTGCCAAGTCCTGCTGGAAAATACAAATTCCATCTCCAAAAAGTTTGTCAGCAGAGGAAAGCATGAAGTGCTCTAAAATTTCCTGGTAGACGGCTGCACTGACTTTGGTCTTGATAAATCACAGTGGACCTACACCAGCAGATGACATGGCTCCCCAAACCATCACTGATTGTGGAAACTTCACACTAGACCTCAAGCAGCTTGGACTGAGTGCCTCTCCACTCTTCCTCCAGACTCTGGGACCTTGATTTCTAAATGAAATGCAAAATTTACTTTCATACCAGAACAACACCTTTGACCACCGAGCAACAGTCCAGTTCTTTTTCTCCTTGGCCCAGGTAAGATGCTTCTGGCGTTCTCTATTGGTCATGAGTGGTTTGACATGTGGAATGTGACACTTGTGGCCCATGTCCTGGATACATCTGTGTGTGGTGGCTCTTGAAGCACTAACTCCAGCAGCAGTCCACTCCTTGTGAATCTCCCACAAATTTAGGAAAGTCCTTTTCTTAACAATTCTATCAAGGCTGCGGTTCTCCCTGTTGCTTGTGCACCTTTCTCTACCACCCTTTTTCCTTCCACTCAACTTTCCATTAACCCCTTCCCGACCAGTGCCGTATATGTTTCTAACAGCAGAGACTTGCCACTACTTACCGCCATCGGCGGCGTCTTCTTGGCCCTTCTGATGCCGTGATCACGTGCATCAGGATGCGTCTGAACCCGGAAGCGTACGCTTCCGGGTGGTGTACAGACGCCCCGAGTGGCCAATCGGGGTGTCTGTACACCATATGAAAACTGTAATCCTTGCTGGTGAGGATTACAGTTTTCAAACTGCAATTCTTATACTGGCCACTAGATGGCAGGCCAGGATAAGAAATGAGCAATTTTTGGATTTATCTCCATCTAGTAAATCCCTGATTGCTCATAAAGAAAAAAACACAATATATTTGCTCATATTTGAGATTAAAAATAATCATAAAAAAATGTTAAAAAATATATAAAAAAATATATAAAAGTTCAAATCACCCCCTTTCCGTATAATTAAAAAATAAATACCTAAATAACAATAAATATAGACATCATGGGTATCACCGTGACCGAAAACGCCTGTACTTTTAAAATATAAAAAAAAAAATTCCAATACGGCGAATTGTGTGGCGGAAAAAAGCGTCCAAATTGCGATTCACAGTTTTTTGTCGCTTTTTTTTCTAAAAAAAATTAAATAAAAAGTGATCAAAAAGTCATACACACCCCAGAATGGTATCAATAAAAACTTCAGCTCACCCTGCAAAAAATGAGCCCCCATACAGCTCCGTACACATAAATACCGAAAAGTTATAGGGGTCAAGATATGACAACAAAAAAAAAAAAAAAGAAAAAGGTCAACTTTATAATTATTTTATTACTATCAAAACGCAGGAAAAACTATACATATTAGGTATCGCCGGATTCGTACTGACCAGTAGAATGAAATTAACTGGTCAGTTTTAATGAACATCGAATGCCATAAATAAAAAAACAGGAAAACTGTTGCGGAATTTTGCTTTTTTTGCAATTTCACCCGATTTGGAATTTTTTCCCTGCTTCCCACTACATCATATGCAATATTAAATGGTGGCGTTTGAAAGTACAACTTGTCCCTCAAAAAACAAGCCCTCATACAGCTATGTGAACAGAAAAATAAAAAGGTTATGGCAGTATGAAGGCAAGGAGTGCAAAACGAAAACGCAAAAACGAAAAAACCTCCGGGGGTGAAGGGGTTAATATGCTTTGATACAGCACTCTGTGAATGGCCAGCTTCTTTAGCAAAGACTTTTTGTGGCTTACCCTCTTTGTGGAGTTGGTCAATGACAGCCATCTGGACATCTGTCAAGTTAACAGTCTTTCCCATGATTGTGTCGCCTACTGAACCAGACTAAGGGACCTTTGCAGGTGTTTTGGGTTAATTATTCTAATTTTCTGAGATAATGAATTTTGGGTTTTCCTTGGCTGTAAACCATAATCATCAACATTAACATTAAATAAACACTTGAAAAAGTTCACTCTGTAATGACTCTATATAACATATGTATTTAACTTTTTGAACTGAATTACTGAAAAAAACTTTTTGATGATATTCTAATTTATTGAGATGCACTTGTATGTTTTCTCCTATGCTGATTTGCTTATTTCCTTTTTTCTCTTTTTTAAGATTCCCAGCTAGTACAAGACTTTATACATGTATATATGGTTGGCGTGTGCAACCTGTACTTTTGAAAAAAAAACAACAACATTTTCTATGCATCAGCATTTTCTGACAGCCATAACTTTTTATATTTCCGTACACAAAGCTGTATGACAGCTTGTTTTTTTTGCAGGATGAACTGTAGTTTTTATAGGTACTCTTTGATCACTGTTATTCAACTATTTTGGGGGAAAGGTGACTAAAAAATGGTGAATCACATTTTTTCATTGTTTTTTTTCCCGTTATGGTGTTCACTGCACAGGAAATTTTTACAAAATATTTTAATAGTTCAAACATTTTTGGAGAGGGCAATACCTGATATGTTTATTTTTTAATGTATTATATATTTTATATGAAAAATTGGGACAAGAGGGTGATTTATACTTTTATTATTTTTCAGTTTTTTATTTTTTTTACTTTTTACTTAATAAATTTTAACCCACTTAGGGGGCTAGTACCTGGGAACTTTTGATCCCTTGTCCCTTTCACTATAATAGAGATCTCTTATGGTGAATGGGATTTTGACTCGCTGCCTGCTGAACTGTGCCTTGTGCACAGCATAGCAAGCAGCATACCATGACAGGCCTGGGAACCTCCGGCAGGGCCCAGGCTGTCATGGTAACTGATTGGAGACTCATGATTAAACTGTGGGGGCTCCGATTGGAAGGCACAGGTTGCCACTCCAATCGGAAGGCAAAGGGCGCCAGAGCCCATTCCATACTATTTCCTGCGCATAATGATGTGCAGGGCAGTTGCCACGCTAAAACATTCGGGGCCTGGGCCACTGATGTTTTGTCCCAGGCCCTGAATGTCCTGTCTGCCAGATAGATACAAGTGTATTGCCATCCTCTGGATGGCAATACAATTGAATCTAAAGCACTGCAAGGGAAGAAGGACCGCTGATGACATTACAGGTCATGTTACCAGTAAAACAGGCAGTGGTTGAGAAGGACCTGCGATTATGTCATCATCATGTGACCAGTGCAGGAGAGGATGGAGCTGAAGAGGAGAAGTCCTGGGGAAAGAAGTTCTGGTGAGCATCTACTACATGAAGAGAGGTAAGTGAAGGGAGAGACGGAGGTAGATGGAGTTGTTGGTGATAAATGTAATGTTCTTCATGTAATGTGTACAAATGCTCGCAGCTTATGCAACAAGATCTGCGAGCTAATATCAATAGTTTGTAGAGATAATTTGGACTTGGTTGTAATAACAGAGACATGGTTCAGAGATTGCAATGACTGGGAAACAGCCATTCCGGGATACACTTTGTATAGGAAAGATAGGGTGGAGAAAAGGGGGGGTGGGGTCGCCATTTATGTTAAAGATACCATAAAATCAACAGTGATCCAAAATTCATGTAAGGAGTTGGAGACTCTCTGGATCTGCTTGCAAAATAAAAAGGGATCTGTTACCAGAGTGGGTGCTATCTATAGGCCTCCAGGGCAATCTGAAGAGCATGACATTATGCTGGTGGACGAGATTACCCAAGACAAGATTGGTGGTAAAGGGAGATATTGTAGTTATGGGAGACTTCAACATGCCTGATGTTGATTGGAATATCCCTTATGCGTCCACATGCAAAAGTAGGAACATAGTAGAGGCCCTGACGGGTATGTCCCTAAAACAGTTGGTGAAAGCGCCAACTAGAGGTGAAAATATCCTAGATCTGGTATTTACAAATGGGGATCTGGTATCTGAGGTGAAGGTGGGAGAAAATCTGGGTTCCAGTGACCACCAATGTTTGTGGTTCGAAGTCCAAACTGACTGTGAGAAATCCCATTCTGCAACCAAAGTATTGGATTTTACGAAGACCAAGTTTGAGGTTATGGGAGAATATGTAAAGAAAGAATTAAAAGGGTGGGATAAAACAGCAAGAGTGAGTGCTCAGTGGAAGGTATTTAAAGAAGTCCTCTTAATGGCAACTAGACTATATGTTAGACAAATTAGCAAAAGGGAAAGAAAGAGAAATCCACTATGGTTTACTAGAGAGGTAAGAGCTATAGTGAATGATAAAAAGTCTGCCCATAAGAGGTATAAAGAGTCTGGAAGTGTAGCGGACAGAGAAGTTTATAAAATTATACAGAAGAAGACAAAACAGATTATTAATGCTGCTAAAGCTTCAAAGGAGGAAGACATGGCCAAATCTGTTAAGGAGGGAAATAAAACGTTCTTCAGATATATTAGTGACAGGAAGAAGAAAAACTGCGGCATTACAAAACTTAGCAATGGAAAAAATCTGTATATAGATGGGGATAAGGCGGTCGCTGACCATCTGAATAACTATTTCTGCTCAGTTTTTTCAGATGGTGACTTTCAAAATCAGAACATGGCTGGACATAGCATTGCCTCTAGTTGTAAAGTTTCAGCCCCAGTGTTTTCAGAGGCCGATGTTCTACAGGAACTTGTCTGGCTAAAGTTAAATAAGGCTATGGGTCCGGATGGCATCCACCCCAGAGTTCTTAAAGAACTCCGATCTGTGGTTGTTGGCCCCCTGACTGATCTGTATAATCAGTCCCTTCTTACAGGAGATGTTCCTGATGATTGGAGAATGGCCAATGTTGTACCCATTCACAAGAAGGGTAGTAGAGAAGAAGCTAGTAACTATAGGCCAGTCAGCTTGACATCTGTAGTGGTAAAAATGATGAAGACTCTACTAAAAAAGAAGATAATTGACCATCTAATAACAAACAACTTGATGGACCCAAACCAGCATGGCTTTACTGAGGGCCGATCATGTCAGACTAATCTCATTGATTTCTTTGACTATGTAACTAAAGTGTAGGATGAAGGTGGTGCTGTGGATATCGCCTACCTGGATTTCAGTAAAGCTTTCGATACGGTTCCCCATAAAGAGCTGATAGAGAAGTTATCAAAAATTGGACTTAACCCCTGGATAGTTCAGTGGATCTGCAGTTGGCTGAAGGACAGATACCAGAGGGTTGTTGTTAATGGAGCGTATT
>ONZH01012962.1:0-84042 GCA_900303285.1 Rhinella marina | reverse complement strand
GGCAGCAGCATGGTTGTGTGGACAGGCTAAAAATGAATTTATCATCCGGCATCAGTAGTAGACTGTCTGGTCTAAGTGTCTAACAACTGACTATTATAAAATGAGGGCCATATATACATACATTGAAAACGTCAAAATATGCCTGTAATGAGCCCAAGTACAAAACGTTATTATCTACAACAACGTTCTTCAATTATATATATATACTAAAAAGTATAAACCTGAAGGTGTTGGCCTTACAGAGTAATGAGGGGAGTAGCAGAGAGCGATGAGGAGAAAGCGAAGCTACTATAATTTTTCTCCCTGTATTCACTGAGGAAAATAAAATGTCTAATCAGAGTTAAAAGTAAATTCCCTTTAAAAGTGTCCTGTCGACCCAGAAGAGTGAGCAACGTCTTAAAAATTAAAATAGACAAATCCCAGGACCGGATGGCATACACCCCTGTACTAAATAATTAAAATGTTCGCCAGACCGTATTTCTGATATTAAGGGACTCTATACTGACAGGAGTGTCACAGGATTGGCGCATAGCAATGTGTGCCAAAATTCAAAAAGGGTCCAAAAACAGACCCCGGGAACTATAGGCCGGTAAGTTTAACATCTGTCGTGGGTAAACTGTTTGAGGGGTTTTCTAAGAGATGCATCTTGGAGTACCTCAATGAAAATAAAAATAACTCCATATCAGCTGGCTTCATGAGGGATGGTTATGTCAAACCAATTTAATCAGTTTCTATGAGAGTAAGTTCTAGACTTGACCGGCGACTCAATGGATGTCGTATATTGGACTTCTCAAAGCATTTGACACGGTACCACATAAAGGTTAGTATACAAAATGAGAATGCTTGGCCTGGGAGAAAATGTCTGTATGTGGGTAAGTAACTGGCTCAGTGATAGAAAACAGAGGGTGGTTATTAATGGACATACTCAGATTGGGTCACTGTCACTGGGTACTACAGCCACTCACATCACTAGTCAGACCACACATGGAGGACTGTGTACAGTTCTGGGCTCCTGTGAACAAGGCAGACATAGCAGAGCTGGAGAGGGTTCAGAGGAGGGCAACTAAAGTAATAACTGGAATGGGTGGACTACAGTACCCAGAAAGATTATCAAAATTAGGGTTATTCACTTTAGAAAAAAAGACGACTGAGGGGAGATCTAATAACTATGTATAAATATATCAGAGGTCAGTAAAGAGATCTCTCCCACGATCTATTTATCCCCAGGACTGTGACTGTGACGAGGGGACATCCTCTGCGTCTGGAGGAAAGAAGGTTTGTACACAAACATAGAAGAGATTTACGGTAAGAGCAGTGAGACTATGGACTCTTTACGGTAAGAGCAGTGAGACTATGGAACTCTCTGCCTGAGGAGGTGGTGATGGTAAGTTCACTATAAGAGATCAGGAGGGGCCTGGATGTATTTCTGGAGGTAATATTAGAGGTTATAGTTACTAGAGAGGGGTCGTTGATCCAGGGAGTAATTCTGATGCCTGATTGGAGTCGGGAAGGAATTTTTTCCCATAAAGTGAGGAATATGGTCTTCTACCTCACAGGGTTTTTTACCTTCCTCTGGATCAACTTGCAGGAAAACAGGCCGAACTGGATGGACAGATGTCTTTTTTTCGGCCTTATAAACTGTTACTATGTGACAGATATTATCAGGTACAAGACACCTACCGCCATCTAGTGGTCAGGACACCAATCGCAATCTAATAATCTCCCAGTTCTTACAGAATAGTGAAAGTGACTGTCCTGTAAACTGGCCATAAATCTTAGTTATAAGGCTTCGGTCTCCGTAACACAGTTTTCAACATTTTTGATACTTTTTATTTTCTCACATTTTTAACATTTATAATTTTGTTTCTGATGTAATTTAAGTTTTATACAGAAATCTGTGAGGAAATTGTTATAAAAACCCCAAACTCTGCGCACACTGCAACAACACAAAGCTCTAAACTGCATGGTGTGTAATGTGCTTCATATAGTACTATACAGTGCGATGTAATACCTGGTGAAAAACATAAAAATTCTAATAACTCCAGAAACCAGGCCACAAAATGTGTAATTTTTCCTGAAGCGCAGTGTGAAGCCGGCCTGCGAGATAACAGGTGATGTGTGGCGGACCCCCGAATCTGTAAAACCTGATACAGAAATCATCATCTTTCTGCCTCTCCCCAAAAATAAACAATTAATACAGGTGATGAGTGCAGAGTAGGAGGCCCTCTGTAAGAGCCAGAATTCCTGCTGGTTGGTAGGTGATGTAATACTTCGAGAGTAGTTCACAGACCGTGTTGAATCCTTTTCGTTTTGTGGTCCACAATAACTGACCCGTGTTCGCTTTTGGTTAGAATGGCTCCTATGTATTCCGTTTTTCGGCCGAAAAACGGAATTTTAAAAAGGAGAAAGAAAATTCATAGTTGTCAAGGCCTTCAATTATACGGAAACAGATTCGCAAAAAACAGATAACATACGGAAAACATTCCGTATGTCATCGGCAAATTGCGGATCCATAGACTTGAATGGGGCTGCGGACCAATCTGTGCGGATAATAGTAGGACAAACTTCATATTCTTGCGGATTAGAAATGCGGAAATACGGATGCGGACAACATACTGAATGTTGTCCGCACATTTTATTCACCCATAGGAATGAATAGATCCGCATCTATTCAGCAAAATGCGGAACGGATGCGGATCGGACGCGGATAAAATTATACGGTCATATAAATGTACCCTAATACTGCTAATTATTTAAAAATCATACAATGTTATTTTCTGGATTTTTTTTTAGATTCTGTCTCTCACAGTTGAAGTGAACCTACGATAAAAATTACATTTCAAATACTTTAACTCACTGTATGTGGTCAATAGACATAACCCAGGGTCATTTTCTTAAGACATTAAGTGAATTGGAGGCTAATGGCAGTAGATCAAAAATTAATGTGAATAGGATGGACCTTGATGCCCTTAAGAAACTGGGACATGATAAGGATATAATCTTCTGATCCGCGGATAAGGGGGTGGGATTGTCATTCAGGATTTTAAGGATTATGACGAAGAGCCCAATAATATGCTCAGAATATTATTTTCTTGTTACTACCGACACTTTTCTGGTAATTTCCAGAACACCTACCACATTGGTCGATGTGGCATTCCACATGAATGTCATTAACAAGGAGGATAAAAGCTTTCTTGTGAGACCACCCCCTACTTCTATCACCTTCCTGTGACCTTTATGACCTCCTAGGAAGAAGGGTTTATGTTGGCATCTATGGATGTGATGTCACTTTATTCTAATATCAGACATTCACTTGGTGTTTGTTGTGTGATGTCCAGAAGATTTTACCACCAATAACTCGGCCTGCTATGGGCAGCAGAGTAGAGCCCACTTATGCCAATCTATTCTTGGGCAGGTATGAATCCATACATACTGAGAACAACTTGCTTTCGTGAGAACATTGTGTTTTTCAACAGATACATTGATGACCTTTTTTCATCTGGCAAGCTTTTGATGAGGAGCCCTGGGGGTATTAAGTTTTCCCTCAACTATAGTGTCAGCTAAATCAAGTTTTCTTGTGAATGGCATTGGGGACACAGCACCATGGGTATATGCCCAGCTGCCACTAGGAGGCTGACACTAGAAAGAAAAAGTGTTGCCTCTGCCCAGGTGGGCTATACCCTCTGCACAGACACTGGACTAACCAGTTTTAGTCTAGTGTTCGTAGGAGGCAGACATGACCTGCTCTATTTTTCGCAGGTCTTGCTTCTTTTATGTGTTTTTTTTTTTATTTTAATTTTTCTTTTTATCTTGCAGGCTTCGGTCTGCGGCAGGATGGGTCATCATCGTGGGTTCCCACTTTAGTTGCACCCCCTGCGGGCGCGTACCTCTGTGCCTCCCGGGCACCCTGACTGCATCTGCAATGGCATGCCGGTAATCCCACGTAAGTGCAAGTTTGCCAAAGGGGTGACCCTGTGGCGCCTGTAGATGTCGGACGGTAAATAGGATCCTTCCCTGCGTCCATGGGTCCCTCCCCACTGGCCTCACAGCGCACATTATCTCTTATGGGGGTGCTTTTCCACCCCCTATTTTCAGGGCTTCCTCCATCCCAGGCGTCTCTTCCCTCTTCTGGGCCTTCCCCACTAATTTAGTCTATTTTCATCCTCCGGCAGGCCCCTGTTTTTCTGCGGTGCCTGCCCGCTGCAAGTGCACTGTTTTTGACCACTTCACTAATCGAGGCCCTCGACTAGGCTGCATCCCCCCCCCCCTGCTTCCCGGGCTTCCTCTCCTGGCCCTCCCAACCCCCTCATGGGAGGGGCCTGCTTCCCATCCTAAACAAACGCAGGCTTTTTACCCGAGTGGTGTAGTTTCCACTTCTCTTCTCCTGGAGCCTCCATCTTGGCAGTCCTTCTGGATTCCCCTGCAGGCCTTCTGGCTCTCCTCTCCGCCTGCTGCAGCACCTTTTGGGGACACAGCACCTGGGGTCTGGTAAGGCAGTCTCTGGCTGGCAGTTTTTTTGGCTTTTCAGGCTCCCTATCTCACCATGATGTCCTCTTCCAGAGAAGACCCCCATCCCGAGTCCACCTTGGGGGTCACCACATATTTTACATGCGCCCATTGCAATAAGAAATTGCCTTGCGGTCAGCCTGATCCCGTCTGTGTGCAGTGCCTCATTCCCTGGCCTCCTCAGGATGCCCTCCCCTCCCCTTCGGCGTTGGCCCCTCCTGAATGGGCCTCTTCCCTTTCCCAGGCCATTGGGAACCTTGCCTCTCCCAATCCATGGTGGAGTCGTTGGACCGTTTGCCTGCCCAAATTGTGGCCGCCTCTGCCCCTCCCAGGGACTCCTCTGTGGACAAAGCTCGCTCGCGTTCGGACCCCCGATCCTGCAAGCGCCCTCGGGTCATCTCAACCATGTCCCGCTCTTCCTCTGCGTCCTCTGGCCACTCCCCGGACAGGTCTGAGGCTGGCGACGACTCCTCTGTCACTCCGTCCGCCGCCTCAGGGGACACCTCTGACTCAAATTCCGGATCTGAGCAGGGCACGGCCTTGTCCGCGGCTATGCAGGATCTCATCAGGGCTGTTAGGGACACTCTCCATGTGCAGGATGATCCCTCTTTGGCCACTCAGGACTCAGTATCCTTCTGCTGTTCTAGGCGCACAGCCTTGGTTTTTCCTAACCATAAGGATCTTGACGCACTCCTTGCTAAGGCCCCTCCAGCCTGCCAAGGGCTCAGATGCTCTCTTTCCTTTCTCGGAGGATTCCATTAAGATGTGGTCTGTCCCCCCTCAGGTGGATCCACAGGTAGCCTGTCTTTCTAAGGCCACCACCCTCCCCTTGACTGATGCGGCGTCTTTGTCCGATCCTTCGGATGAGAAGATTGACTCCTTGTCCAAATCCGCTTTCATGGCGGCAGACTCCGCTATCTGCCCCGCCTTTGCGGCGTCCTGGGTTGCAAAGGCATATGTGGTCTGGGCCAAACAAATCGTCCGGGTCTTGCCCTCTGGTTCTGATCAGGATGACCTTCATCTTCTTGCTTCTCCCTTCTTCAAGCGTCACGGTATCTTTGTGACGTTTCTCTGGAATCGGCCTGCCGTGCAGGCAAGACAGCAGCCAGTTCTGTGGCCATCTGTCGCATGGTCTGGCTTCGTTCCTGGGTGGTGGATGCCGCCTCTAAGAAGGCGCTCATTTAGCTACCCTTTCTGAGTGGTAAGCTCTTTGGGAAGCATTTAGAGGAACTTCAATCTGAGTCCACGGGTGGCAAAAGCTCCCTCCTCCCCCAGAACTGCCCCCGCCGCCGCCGCCCCATGTCAGCGTCCCGGTCTCAACGGTTTCGATCCTTTCAGGACTCTTCCTCCCGTCAGGACAAAAAGTCTACTCAGCCATCCTTTCAGGTGAGGCCCTCCGGGAATGCCCGCCATAAGCCTTCCGAACCCCAGTCAACAAAGCCTTCCTCTGCATGAAGGGTTTCCCCCGCTTGAGTCTTCCCCTCGAGTGGGGGGTCGGTTGCTTTCCTTCAAGGATCCCTGGTGCGCAAGTATGGGCGACGCCTGGGTTCTGCAGGTAATTTTCTCCGGATACAAAATAGAGTTCACCGCCCTTCCCGCGGGTTGTTTTTTCGTCGTCATCACCCAGGTCCCCCTCCCGGGCGACTGCCTTTTTTCAAGCCATTCATTCTCTTCACGCACGTGGAGTGATTGTCCCTGTCCTGACCCTGGAGCTCTTTCAGGGGTTTTATTTGAATCTCTTCACCATTCCCTACATCCCATCTTGGATCTGAAAGTCCTCAACCTTTTCGTACGGGTCAGTCACTTTCGAATGGAATCCCTCAGGTCGGTGGTTGCTTCTCTAAAGTTTCTTTCGTCCGTCGACATCTAAGGACGCTTATCTACACGTCCCCATCGCGCCCTCTCATCAAAAGTATCTTCGCTTTGCGGTGGGTTCTCTTCATTTTCAGTTCGTAGCCTTACCCTTCGGTCTGGTGTCCACCCCAAGGGTCTTCACCAAGGTGATGGCCCCGTTCATCGCACTTCTGCGCATCAGAGGGGTTGCGGTGATACCCTATCTGGATGATCTTTTGCTGAAGGCTCCCTCCCGGGAGGAAAACCTGTCCAGTCTCCACATCACCCTGTCTGTACGCTCCAAGTTTGGGTAGCTGATCAATCACTCCAAATCCTCCCTTGTCCCCAGCCAGAGGATGGAGTTTCTGGGGATGGTCTTTGACACTCAACTCAGCCGAGTGTTCCTTCACCCGGACAAGGCAGCGGCTCTCCAGTCGGGGGCAGCTCGCCTTCACACGATTTCTCCTCTGTCTATCAGAACGTGCATGTGTGTTCTAGGTCGGATGGTTGCCGCCTTCGAGGCAATCCCTTATGCTCAGTTCCCCACCCGGTCCCTTCAACTCTCCATCCTCTCCGTCAGATCTCGATCTCTCAATCCGCCTTTCTCCTCAGGTCCGCCAGGACTTGCTGTGGTGCTGAGCCCCCAAACCATCTCTCTCAGCAAGTCCTTCCTTTCCCTCCATTGGCAGGTGATCTCCACCGACGCCAGTCTAGTGGGTTGGGGGGTGGTTTTCGGGTCCCTTACAGCCCAGGGTCTGTGGTCGGTATGGGAGAAATCCCTACAGATAAAAATTCTGGAACTCAGGGCCATTTATCTGGCTCTCTCCTCTTGGGCTCATCTCCTCTGCACTCTTCCTGTCTGGATCCAGATGGACAATTCCACGGTGGTGGCTTACCTGAACCACCAGGGGCGCATCAGGAGCGCAGCAGTCCTGAGGGAAGCCTCCCGCATCCTACGGTGGGCAGAAAGTCGCGTTACGGCTCTCCCCACGGTACATATTCCCGGTGTCGACAATTGGGTAGCCGACTTCTTCAGGGGGTTGCCCATCGCGCTCCTCCCTTTCGTTTCCCAGTGGAACCCTGGTATCTGAACCTGGTACAGGATGCTTTACAGTCCTCTCTCTTCAAGCCTTTGAAGGAAATTTCCCTCTCCGTTGTTTCCTTTAAGGTCGCCTTCCTTGTTGCGATCACGTCCATTCACAGGGTTTCTGAACTGTCTGCACTCTCTTGTCGGTCCCCCTTCTTGGTTTTCCACCAGGATAAGGTTGTTCTACGCCCGTTTCCCTCCTTTCTCCCCAAGGTGGTCTTTTCTTTTCACATTAAAGAGGACCTTACACCACTCCTGACATGCCTGTTTTAATAACTCCATGCATTCCCCACGTACTAACAATTCTGGAGCATCTATTCTTATGTCTCTATGTTGTGCCATTCCTTTATTATTTGCACTAGAAGTTATTGAATGAATTGCTATTTGTCTTCAGTAAAGGAACAGAGGGGAGGTGACCAGTTGGGGGTGTGTCCCTGCACAGTCTCATTCTATCCAATCAGTGCTGCCATGTTCAGACACCCCCCCCAACTTGTTACCTCCCATCTGTTCCTTTACTGATGGCAAATAGCAATTCATTCATAACTTCTAGTGCAAATTATAAAGGAATGGCACAACATACAGACATAAGAATAGATGTTCCAGAATTGTTATTACATGGGGAATGCAGGAAGCTATTAAAACAGGCATGTCAGGAGTGGTGACAGGTCCTCTTTAACAAGGAGATTGTTACATACCTTCCTTCTGTCCCACTTCTTCTCATCCCAGGGAGCGTTCTCTCCACCGGCTTGATGTTGTCTGGGCGCTCCGGCTCTATCTCCAGTTGACGGAGTCCTTCCGTCGTTCTGACTCTCTCTTCGTTATCCCTGCAGGCTCCCGCAAGGGCTTGCAAGCTTCCAAGGCCACCATTTCCTGTTGGATTCCGTCGGCTGTCAAGGAATCCTATGTGGCGAAGGGTTGTGTTCCCCTGTTCAGGTTGACCGCTCATTCCACTAGGGCGGTCAGGGCATCCTGGGCTATCCGGCATCAGGCTTCTGCTTCCCAGGTCTGCAAGGCCACTACCTGGTCTTCGGTTCACACCTTTTCCAGGTTCTACCACATTCATACCTTGGATGAATGCATCCAGCGAGAAAAGGATTTTACGGTAAGTACGAAAATCCATTTTTTTTATATATACTGGTCACCCTCAAGGCGGATTGTGTTATTCCCTCAACATTTCAAAGCTGTTGATGGCAATAGCTCTCTGGACTTCTCTAGTCTCCACCACAAAAAGTGGTTATTGAATATTCCCTATAGCCAAATCCAGAGAATAAGAAAGAATTGCACAGGGGACCAAACCGATTCTGAGGCCCAAGGTGAACAGTGCAAAGAATTATATCCCTACTTACTCCTCATCGCACCGGGAAATCAAGAAGATTTTATATCAGCATTGGGCCCTACTGAGAAGTCTTCTAACAGTTACTGAGTATCACATATCATAGGGCTCCAAGAATGAAAAGTATGCCGGCTCCGAGTCACTGGACAACATGGACATAATAAGGCGGCCATGGTGCCTAAATCTTTGGCCAAAAGATGCCAATGTGATCTAGTGATAGGTCCTGGGAAGACATCATTTTGATCCAAAATTCAATTATTTAACTAAATCAGAATATGTGATCTATCTTGTAGAGGGTGTTTGCTGCCAACCAACATAGATATAACATCAGGAGGAAGTATCTAAAATGGGGCCTATCTATACACTGTGTTCTCCTACATGATGAGAAAGGTGAGTGTCTTTAGGTTATGCTGATAGACCACATACCTATAGGTACTTATCATAGATCTAAGGAGCTGAGAAGACCTGAAACAGTCCATACAACCCTACGGCCTCAGTGAGGTTACTAAAGTAGTTTATATCTCCGAACACTCGGCATAGTGTGTGTTTGTTACTGACTCATTTATTTATTTCTTACTACTTTATCATTTTACTCCTTATCTTTTATACTGTGTACAGTATAACTTATTATAACTTATTCTTCACAGGTATTTTTACCAGAGGAGCTCAAGTGCCCTCTAATGTCATTCCAATAAATCACAAGCTTCCTACAATATGTGAGTAAAGTCACAATTGTAATATTTTTTTTATTAATATCTTGTTTTATATAATTTTTTTCTGTTATTAACCTGGTTTTATGCATGTTGGATTTGTGTGTATATTTTAATTATGTGGGCGGTACCTGTCCGTCTCCGTCTTGCAACTTAAACAAGTATTTAACTACCAGTCTTCTGTCCTTTTAACTGTTGACTAGGGGAGTACATAGAAATCTCTGGGCCCCATGGCAAGAATCTGAATTGGGGCCCCTGGTGAGTGACCCATAGCACCCCTTAGGGTACGTACACTTCTGCTGCAGAGGTTCCAGCAGAAGCCTCAGTTGCAGATTCTAGCAAAAACAAAGGGCAAAATAATGCTGCATGCCGGATCTCGACTGACCCCATTATTGTGAATGGGATCCGGCAGGTGCCGGCAGTGTTTGGCATATGCTGCATCTGGCCATTCTGGTACTCTGCTGGTATGCTGTATCAGTTAAGGCCCAGACTGGTCAGTCAGGTCATAGTTCGACTCATGGGTAGGTAGAGGAACAGGACAGGAACATTCTACAAAGTGTACACACAGAAAACTAGAGAATTTAATACCAAATTGATGTTTCTTTTACTGCTCCAGAACCTCCCAATACACACCTCAGCTGCAGCACAACCTCCTAATACACACCTCAGCTGCTGCACAACCTCCTAATACACACCTCAGCTGCTGCACAACCTCCTAATACACACCTCAGCTGCTGCACAACCTCCTAATACACACCTCAGCAGAAACCTCCTAATACACACCTCAGCTGCTGCACAACCTCCTAATACACACCTCAGCTGCAGCACAACCTCCTAATACACACCTCAGCTGCTGCACAACCTCCTAATACACACCTCAGCCCGCTGCACAACCTCCTAATACACACCTCAAGCCGCTGCACAACCCTTGTAATACACACTCAGCCGCTGCACAACCTCCTATACACACCTCAGCTGCTGCAAACCTCCCCATTATACACTTCAGCTGCTGCATAACCTCCTAATACACACCTCAGCTGCTGCACAACCTTGATAATACACACCTCAGCTGCTGCACAACCTACCGAATACATACTCAGCCGCTGGCACACCTCCTAATACACACCTCAGCTGCCTGCACAACTCCTAATACATACCTCAGCTTCTGCACAACCTCCTAATACCACACCTCAGCTGCTGCAGAACCTCATAATACACACCTCAGCTGCTGCACAACCTCCCATTATACACTCAGCTGCTGCATAACCTCCTAATCACACCTCAGCTGCTGCACAACCTTGTAATACACACCTCAGCTGCTGCACAACCTCCGAATACATACTCAGCCGCTGCACAACCTCCTAATACAACCCTCAGCTGCTGCACCAACCTCCTAATACATACTCTCAGCTTCTGCACAACCTCCTAATACACACCTCAGCTGCTGCAGAACCTCATAATACACACCTCAGCTGCTGCAGAACCTCATAATACACACCTCAGCTGCTGCAGAACCTCCTAATACACACCTCAAGCTGCTGCACACAACCTATCCTAATAGGCGACCCAGACTGCTGCAAGAACCTCCTAATACACACCTCAGCTGCTGCACAACCTCCTAATACACACCTCAGCTGCTGCACGACCTCCTAATACACACCTCAGCTGCTGCCGACCCCAATTATACACCTCAGGCTGCCACAACCTCCTATACTACACACCTCAGCTGCTGCACAACCTCCCATTCAGACACTTCAACTGCCTGCAACAACCGTCCTAATACACACCTCAGCTGCTGCACAACCTCATAATACCCACACCTCAGCTTGCTAGCACGGACCTTCCTAATACCAACACCTCAGCTGCTGCCAACGACCTCCATTATATACACCACTCAGCTGCTGCTAGCAACCTCCATAATACAGCCACCTCAGCTGCTGCACAACCTCCCATTATACACTTCAACTGCTGCACAACCTCCTAATACACACCTCAGCTGCTGCACAACCTCATAATACACACCTCAGCATGCTCCCACAACCTTGTAATACACACCTCAGCTGCTGCACAACCTCCGAATACACACCTCAGCCGCTGCACAACCTCCTAATACACACCTCAGCTGCTGCACAACCTCCTAATACACACCTCAGCTGCTGCACAACCTCCTAATACACACCTCAGCTGCTGCACAACCTCCCATTATACACTTCAACTGCTGCACAACCTCCTAATACACACCTCAGCTGCTGCACAACCTCATAATACACACCTCAGCTGCTGCACGACCTCCCATTATACACCTCAGCTGCTGCACAACCTCCTAATACACACCTCAGCTGCTGCACAACCTCCCATTATACACTTCAACTGCTGCACAACCTCCTAATACACACCTCAGCTGCTGCACAACCTCATAATACACACCTCAGCTGCTCCACAACCTTGTAATACACACCTCAGCTGCTGCACAACCTCCGAATACACACCTCAGCCGCTGCACAACCTCCTAATACACACCTCAGCTGCTGCACAACCTCCTAATACACACCTCAGCTGCTGCAGAACCTCCTAATACACACCTCAGATGCTGCACAACCTCCTAATACACACCTCAGATGCTGCACAACCTCCTAATACACACCTCAGCTGCTGCAGAATCTACTAATACACACCTCAGCCGCTGCAGAACCTCCTAATACACACCTCAGCTGTTGCAGAACCTCCTAATACACACCTCAGATTCTGCACAACCTCCTAATACACACCTCAGCTGCTGAAGAATCTCCTAATACACACCTCAGCTGCTGAAGAACCTCCTAATACGCACCTCAGCCGCTGCAGAACAACATAATACACACCTCAGATGCTGCACAACCTCCTAATACACACCTCAGTTGTTGCACAACCTCATAAACTGATACTAGAGAACATATAAGACTTTGATGTCATCTGTGTTAGGAGCCTCATTCGCAGATCTCATCACGGTCAGGGGGATCCGTCAGGAGATGTCGTTCATGAAGCTTCAGATCCGGAACTACATTAATTTCCGTAGTTTTGCTCCTATGATGGCAGAACAGCGACCGTCGCCAGCACAGATGTGAATAAAGCGTAAAACTCACCTCAGCTGCTGCAGAACATTATAATAGTGACAAGGGAACTACAAGTCTCATCACCAGATTGTTATTGGAAATTAGGGGACAACACAGGGAGAGGTAAAAGTGGAGAGAACTACAACTTCCAGCTTGTGCAGGCTGTTATTGGATACAAGTGGATATTACACAGTGCTCCAGACTAAAAAAAATATCAAGGAGCCATTGGCTCCTAGCCTGAAAAATTTAGGAGCCAAATGAAATTTTTAGTCGCCAAATTTAAAATGCATATAATTATGGTATAACTAAAAAAAAAAGACCCGTGTAGTCTCTCCCATTCGTTCTTCTAACTCCATCAATCTTGAGGCTCACCATACTTCATTACACCCCCTCACTGTTCCTCAATTAAAGCCCCCACCTACTCTCACCCCCATGGCTACTGTAGTGTTCCAATAACAAAAAAACTGGGATGCTTAGGAGCATGAGGTTTCCTAGGTTACAGCCCACACAGTAAGGCCCCTTTCACACAAGCAAGTTTTCCGCGCAGGTGCAATGCGTGAAGTGAATGTATATCACCCGCACTGAATCCTGATCCATTCATTTCAATGGGTCTGTGTACATGAGCGCAGTATGTTCTATATTTTGCGTTTTTCATGCAGCCCTGGCCCCATAGAAGTGAATGGGGCTTCAGTGAAAAACGCATTGTATCCTGAAGCAAGTGCGGATGTAATGTGTTTTTCACTGATGGTTGCTAAGAGATGTTGTTTGTAAACCTTCAGTTTTTAATCACGCACGTGAAAAACGCATCAAAAAGCATTGCACCAGTGCGGAAACAACTGAACGCAATCGCAGACAAAACTGACTGAACTTGCTTGCAAAATGGTGCGAGTTTTCCTGAACGCATCTGGACCTAATCCGTCACGCTCATGTGAAAGGGGCCTTAAAGGGGTTGTGCACTAATTTCTCAGACATGCAGATTCACGTTGGTGACCAATAGAGATGAGCGAATCTTTCAAAATTTTATTCGCCGAACATTCGTTGAACTTTTAATAAGATTCGTACATTCGGCGAATATATTCAGTGAATCTGTGAATAACGAATGTCCAGTTTTAAAAGGTACACAACTTCTTTGAACACGTACACATGAGCGTACAAATTGCGTACGAAAATGACGGGCTTTGCTGGAGAGGAATGGTGGAGCAGGAGGAACTGTCTGAGTCTGACCCCTGGCTACATATGGATACTGTATCAGCAGATGACAGCAGATCATCCGGCTGAGACTGAGATGAGCGTGCCATCCACTCCACTACCTCATCCACTTTCTCCTCCACTACAATTTTGGTGGGTTAGCCTGGTGGAACACCGGCCAAGTATTGTGAATACTACAAGTAGAAGCTTCGGCTACAGGTCCTTTCGCACTGCTGCCCTGTGCCACCTTCTCCTTTTTTTAGAGCTCGAGGTCTGGCTGGAACTGGACCCCGTTTGCTTATCCATTCCAGACATTTTTCAATTCACTCTGTGGCCCTGCAGCTGGTCTTTGTCCCTGTATCTCCCTATCTCTCTCCCTGTCTCTCTCTCCCTGCCTGATTAATTACTGGCCCTGCACTTGCCCTGCAGTATCCCTGATGTGTAATATGGATTCCCAGAACAAAATCACCTCAATTTCAACAACACAGGTCTCAGAGTCTCAGAACTTCACACACAGTGCTTCTGCTCGTCTCAGCAGTCGCAGCAGAAGTAATGCGTCACTGGCTTACCGAGCCTGAGCCAATCAGACCAAGCCTGGCCCACCATGTCAGGTGACCGCTTTCTTCCCGGGCTTTTGCGCACGAATAACAAACTAACAGTAAAAGTTCACTAACTACTTGAATTTGTACGCAACAGTGTATAGAGTAACTTATACTGTACGTAACATTAGCGTACAATTTATTGGACAAGTACGTAGCGAATGTGGAGGGAATCACCTAATATTCGGATTCGCTTCGCAGCTGAAAATTTCCAAGATTCGATACGAATCAACAAATCGACAAATAGATTCGCTCATCTCTAGTGGCCATGCTTCCTTGATCCCTAGGGGCTGGGTTCTGCATCTTTCACTTCAGGCCTCGGCTGCTTGTCTTGGGTTTCTCCATGAAAACTTTTATTTTGATACTGCTGCAGCCAATCACTGGCCACAGTGGAGATCTGCTCCCCTTCCATCACATGACCATTTAACATAATGAACATAATGCAAGGGAAGCAGTGATCAGTTATTGGCTGTAATGGCGTCATACAGGACGTTTTCATGAAGGGACTCAAGACAAGCAATGGAGGCTGGGGAGCAAACGAGTCGGGACCCAGCAATGGGGATCAGGTAAGTATGATCACCAACAAAGGTCCTGTCAGTCTCAGAAATTAGCGTATACAAACTCTTTAAGGAGTTCATTTTTTAAGGGGGTTTAAACCAGTATTCTTCTATACGTGACACAGAATTGGTTAAAATAAACTATCCCCACTGGAGAAGGCACTCCTTAAGGCTAGCGCTACACGACATTTGTCGCGCGATGTTTTGTTGCACTAATGCCACGCAACAATTTTTATAATGATAGTCTCTGGTGTCGCGCTGTGACATGCTGCGACTGTGACACGACAGTCGCAAAAACTTCATCCAAGATGGGTTTTTCTGCGCCTGTTGTCAGTCGCAGCATTTCGCAGTGCGACCCCATAGACTATCATTGTAAAAATTGTCGTGCGACACATGTAGCAGTGAAGTTGTTGCACGACAAATGTTGAGTAGCGCTGGCCTTAAAAGGCTCAATCACTAGAGAGTCGCCACTGCAACCAGTGACCATGTCAGCGGGCATAAGAAATGTATATATGTAATAAGAAATGTATATATGTAATAAGAAATGTATATAGAATAAGAAATGTATATATGTATAATAAGAAATGTATATATGTAATAAGAAATGTGTATATATATGTATATATGTAATAAGAAATGTGTATATATATATGTATCTATGTAATAAGAAATGTGTATATATGTATATGTGTATATATGTAATAGAAATGTGTATATATGTATTATAATAAGAAATGTGTATATGTATAAGAAATGTATATGTAATAAGAAATGATATATATAATAAGAAATGTAATATATATATGTAATACAAGAAATGTAATAAGAAATGTATGTATAAGAAATAATGTATATAATATGTAGAAATGTGTATGTATAATGATATATGTAATAATGAAATGTAATTATAAATGTGTATATGTAATAAGAAATGTATTATATATGATATATGTGTAATAAAGAAATGTGTATATATATATGTATATACTGTATATACTATGTTAATAAGAAATGTGTATTATAAGAAATGTATATATGTAATAAGAAATGTATATATATGTATATGTATATATATATGTAATGTAAAGAAATGTGTATATGTAATAAGAAAATGTACATATATGTATAAGAAATGTATATATATATAATAGGTATATATATATGTATTAAATGTATATATGTATATAAGAAATTGTATATATGTAATAAGAAATGTGTATATATATGTAATATGTAATAAGAAAATGTTGTATATATATATGATATATGTTAATAAGAAATGTATATATATATGTATAAGAAATGTATATGTAATAATAATATGTATAAATATTGTATAATGTAATGAAATGTAATATGTATATGTATAAGATATATGTATAATATGTATAAGAAATGTATATATGTAATAATAAGATAATGTATATATGTATATAAATTATATATGTATAATAAGAAATGTATATGTATGTGTATAAAATGTGTATATGTAATATGTACTATGTATAAATGTATATGTATAATAAGAATGTATATATGTATATAAATAGTAAATATGTATATATGTATAATAAGTATATGTATATGTGTATAATAAGAAATGTGTATATATGTATAATGATAATGTATATATGTATATAGAAATGTATATATGTATATATGTATAATAAGAATGTGTAATATGTAATAAGAAAATGTGTATATGTAAATAAGAAATGTAATATGTATGTATAATGAATGTGTATATGTATGTAATAAGAAATGTATATATGTATAATAAGAAATGTATATATATGTAATAAGAAATGATATATATATGTATATAAGAAATGTATATATGTATAATAAGATGTAATATGTATATAAGAATATATAATATAGTTGTAATAAGATATGTATATATGTAATAAAAATGTATATATGTATAGAAATGAAATGTATAATGTATATAAGAAAATGATGTAATAATGTATATAAGAAATTGTGTATATGTATAAGAAATGGAATTATATAGAATAGAAATGTGTATATGTAATAAGAATATGTGTATATGTATAATAAGAAATGTGTATATATATAGTATATAGAAATGTGTATATGTATATATAAGAAATGTGTATATGTATATAAGAATGTGTATATGTAATAAGAAATGTATATATGTATAAGAAATTGTATATGTATAAAATGTGTATATGTATAAGGAATGTATATATGTAATAAGAAATGTATGCTATGTAATAAGAAATGTATATATGTAATAAGTTAATATTATAGAAATGTATATATGTATAATATAAGAAATGTATATATGTATTAAGAAATGTATATATGTATATAATATATGTATAATGTATATGTATATGTATATAAGAAATGTATATATGTATAATAAGTATTATATGTATAATAAGAAATGTGTATATAATAAGATGTATATAATGTAATGATAAATGTATATATGTAATAAGATAATATAAATGTATATGTTAATAAGAAATGTATTATATGTATAGAAATGTTTATATGTAATAAGAAAATGTATGTATATAAGTATATATAATATATAATAAGGAATATGTAATATATGTAATATAAGAAATGAATGTATATGTGTATAAGAAATGTATAATATATGTGTATATATGTATAAGAAATGAATATATATGCAATAATAGAAATGTGTATATGTATAAGAAATGTGTATATGTATATAATGTAAGAATGTATATATGTAATAAGAAATGTATATATATGTATAATGTAATATATGTATAATAAGAAATGTATATATGATAATATGTATATATGTATAAGAAATGTATATATGTATAAGTATATAATGTGTATATGTATAAGAAATGTATATATGTATAGAAATGTATATATGTATATATGTATAAAAAATGTATATATGTATATAATGTATATGTATAAGAAATGTATATATGTATAATAATGAGAATGAAATTATATATGTATATATGTATAATGTGTATATGTATAAGAAAATGTATATATGTATATGTATAAGAAATGTATATATGTATAAGAAATGTATATATGTAATAAGAAATGTATATATATATGTATAATAAGAAATGTATATATATGTATAATGAAATGTATAATAAGAAATGTATGTAATAAGAAATGAAAAATGTATATAATGTATATTATAAGAAATGTATATATGTAATAAGAAATGTATATATGTATAATAAGAAATGTGTATATATGTGTATATATATGTATTATATGTATATATTATATATATATATATATATTGAAATGTATATATGTAATAAGAAATGTGTATATGTATAAGAAATGTGTATATGTATAAGAAATGTATATATGTAATAAGAAATGTATATATGTATAATAAGAAATGTATATATGTAATAAGAAATGTGTATATGTAATAAGAAATGTGTATATGTATAATAAGAAATGTGTATATGTATAAGAAATGTATATATGTATAAGAAATGTGTATATGTATAAGAAATGTGTATATGTATAAGAAATGTATATATGTAATAAGAAATGTATATATGTAATAAGAAATGTATATAGAATAAGAAATGTATATATGTAATAAGAAATGTATATATGTATAAGAAATGTATATATGTATAAGAAATGTATATATGTAATAAGAAATGTATATATGTATAATAAGAAATGTATATATGTATAATAAGAAATGTATATATGTATTATAAGAAATGTATATATGTATAATAAGAAATGTATATATGTAATATAATGTAATATGTTATAATGATAATGTATATAATAGAAATGTATATATGTAATAAGAAATGTATATATGTATAATAAGAAATGTATATATGTATTATAAGAAATGTATATATGTATTATGAAATGTATATATGTATAATAAGAAATGTATATATGTATAATAAGAAATGTATATATGTATTATAAGATAATGTATATAAGAAATGTATTATATAAGAAATGTATATATGTATTATAAGAAATGTTATATGTATATATATATGTATGTATAATGTTATAAGAAATGTATATATATATGTATTATAAGGAATATGTATATATATGTATATTATAAGAAATGTATATATGTATAATAAGAAATGTATATATGTATAATAAGAAATGTATATATGTAATAAGAAATGTATATATGTATTATAAGAAATGTATATATGTATTATAAGAAATGTATATATGTATTATAAGAAATGTATATATGTAATAAGAAATGTATATATGTAATAAGAAATGTATATATGTATAATAAGAAATGTATATGTATAATAAAATGTATTATATATATATATATATATATATATATATATATATATATAATAAGAAATGTATATATGTAATAAGAAATGTGTATAAACCTTTGCTCTGCTGAAAGATTGCAGATATTCCAGTGCCTGCTCACTGTGTAGAGTTAAGATGGCTTGAGACCGCGCTGCTTGTAAACGGGAAATGGCTCCTTGGACCTCCAAATCTTCACTCGGGTGGCGTAACCAACTCAATGACTTAAAATATCATCTTTCTCCAATGTTCTTTTCAACTGTGAGAATCAAAACCGCCAATAGTGAAGAACCTTCCACAATCGGATATACAAAAGGTTTATTATACTCACAGACTTAAAAACAATGCAGGCATATCGCATCACAAAAAACAACCTCCACACTGGGCGTCTCGCCTCCTTTTCAAACCCGACCCAGGTTTCGCTATTCGCATATCAGGGGTTCTGATAGTTCTAATTACAGGTGTGTTTATATAGCCCCCACGGGGGAGGGTGTCTCTTTATCACTTTTTCACTACTATTCAAAGTACTTTTTACAGAAAGCCCTTATACATACAATAAAAATGATTATAAAATACAAAACATAAAAACGGGAATATACGCTAATGTGAACACCAATCTACACAGACCTAAGGATTACTCCTACGTATAATAATGTATACTTCATATTTAGCTATTCGCTTTTCACGCTTCATAAACAATTATCTAAAACCATTACGACATGTTCCCAATTCAAATACATGGTATAATAAACCTATCTCTCCTCCGGGGATTCTTGTTCGTAAATTCCAGACCACGTGACCCCAAAGGACCAATAAATACCAACCTGGGGAGTTCATTCATAAAAAAAACCCAATCAGAAGACATATATCGTCCAATGAGGAACCTACAAATACTCCCCATTCACAAAGACCTTATGGTCATGTGCTTCAAACCGACCAATCACCTCCTACTATCATTTTCTTCGACCTTTAGAACATTCCTCTTCATTCCCACCTAACACTTTCTTGTAGGTAAGTATAAAGCAAAAATACCCTAATGAGATCCCTAATACGACCACTTGATACCATACAGTTTATTGCATATTTCTTTTTTCTTTTACGCCGGAGAAATGTTTTAATGGGTTCCTGTATACAATGGTTTTCCCAATTTTACCTACACATTATTCAACTAAACATGGCTTACGATCGAGCTCAATATTAAGTCTCCGAGGCTTTTTTTTTTTAATTAATTCTGGACCTTGATGGAGCTTTTCAATCCCCACAAACTTCAAACCTTTAAGGATTCTTATTATGGGCTTTCTGGAATTGGGCCGAGACACTATGTGTCATCAGACCTTTCCTAATATTCCTAATATGTTCCTGTACTCTAATCTTCAGTTTTCTATGGGTTCTACCCACATATTGGAGGCCACAAGGACACTCCAACATGTAGATAAGACCCGCATGCTGAAATGAAACTTCCCCTTTAATTTCAAGTTTTTGATCACTATTTTTTCACTAATTTCCTGTATGGAGTGGATTCTTCGATCCTTATTTGCCCGATTCTTACATGGCTGGCAAAAGCCACACCATGTGAATCGGTTCTTCCTGGGTGGTTCTTTCCTTTTTGTAGAAATATAACTATGTACTAGCCGTCTCTTGAGATTAGGAGCCCTCCTAAAGATCACATTGGGTTTTTCAGGTATTAGTGTCCCTATCGTTTTTTTATGTGTTCCAATTCTTCTTTAGAAGGTTGTTAATAGTCCCCGCACTTGTGTTAAACTCTGTTATAAAGGAAAATTTAAAGGTTTCGTTATCTTTTTCTTTTCCCAGATTGTTCTTACCCCCTCTGCCATTCACCTCCACTTCAGTACTGACATCCTCTGAGGTTTTTTTTTATCGTACCCTTTTTCAATAAACCTATTCTGGATTTCTTTGCTTTGTTCTCTATAAATTTTAATCTCTGTACAATTGCGGTAGATTAGATAGATATTTGACTGATGTTACTAGTAAAACGCAGATTCCAATCGTTATTATTAATTCTGCTGAGGAAACTTTCCTGCCCTTCCACATTAATAGGCAGTCATCGATAAACCTTTACCATAATATCAGCTGCCCCCCTTCCTGGAGAGTACCTAGTATAGGTTGGATGTTAAGCTCCTCCCACGATGACAAAAAAAATATTTGCGAAACTGGGGGCGAATTTCGCCCCCGTCGCCATCCCAGTTTCTTGGAGGTAGAAGGTATCTTTGAACCAAAAATAATTATGGTTCAGACAAAATTCCAGGCACTCAACCAGAAATCGGCACTGCTTCTCTACATTGGATGAATCATTGGGCAACTCTTTCTGTACAGCCTCGATTCCCCGATCTTTTGGGATCACTGTATATAATGGTGAGACATCCACTGTAGCAAGCCAAACATCGCTATCTATTTCACCTAATTCCTTTACAATATCAATTACGCTCCTTGTATCTTTCAGGAATTAAGGGGCTTTTTGGGCATATTTTTGAAGGAAAAAGTCTATATACTCTGTGAGTCTACTGGTTAGTGATTTAATGCCCGACACAATAGGTCTCCCTGGAGGTTCGACCAGATTTGTATGTATTTTAGGGAGTTGATATATCACCGGCACCACAGAATATTTAATTTTTAAATATTCATATTCTTTTTTATCAAGAACTCCCTCTTCATAGCCCTTTATTAAGAGTTGGTCCAATTTAATCTTAAATTCAACGGTGGGATCTTTTTTCAGTCGGCTGTAGGTGTCAGTATCTGAAAGCAATCTCTGCATCTCTTTTTCATACTTGTCTTTATCCAGAACAACAACTTCCCCCCTTATCTGCTGGTTTTATTACTATAAGGGGGTTGTTTTGCAGATCTATAAGGGCCTTCCTCTCATCCTTGGTCATATTGTAGTGTCCGGGCTTATTATTTATCTTTTCCAACCCTTTCAAAAGTCCCCTCTTAAAAGCCTCTACGCATTCATTTTCTTTATTTTGTGGGAAAAATTTAGATTTATCCCGTAGACCTGTATGTGTGACTTCATCTTTCCCATCTATTATTTCGCATTTGTGCTTGTGTGGGTTGCTGAGAGAATATTTTACTAAATTCAACTTCCTAATATATCTATGGATATCAATATACGTGGAGAATTTGTCAAGTTTTTTGTAGGGGCATATTTAAGTTCTTTATTTAACACTGCTACCTCCTTTTCGGTCAGGACATATGAGCTCAAAAAATTCCTTTCAGTTCTCCTTGTTCTTTTTGTTTTACGGCCCTGCACTTCCCTTTCCCTCGCTGTCCTCTTCTAGGACCTTTTTTTGCGGGGTCCCTTGTTTTTCTCTGATTTGTATTTGTTCCACTATTATTGCACTTTCGTTCCTCTGTACCCCCTTTATGGCCTGATGTGGAAATTTTTTTTGTTGTTTTTCTTCATTACCACCCTCCTTTTTCCCACCCTCTTTCCTTAATTCCTCATCTACCCCTTTCCGATATACATAAGGATTTTTGGTAACAATTCCTATATGGGCTTCTTGTCTTATTAACATGATTATATTCAGAATATGTTCTATACCTGTTACCAGAATTGAATTGGTGACCATACCACTGTACTTGATTATTTCCTTGATAATTCTTAAAACTAAATGGATGCTGCGCTTCTCTATAATTTAAATTATTCATCACCATATTTGTATAAACTTCACCTTCCTGTGTTCGGTCATTATGATGCGCTACAGATTTACTACTATTGTGATTTCCCTGTATGGGTAAGGTTACATCCAACCTATTACCACCTCTCTCTTGTCCAGAGAAGTCTCCCATATTTTTTTCTTTCCACTTATAAACTTTATTTTCCAATAATCCTCCATTACTTTCAAATACTTTTTCTGTTTTTTATTTTTAATTTCCTCATCTGCCTTCAACAAATTTTTATAACATCTGGCCGAGAGTTTTTTATAACCTTCTAACTCAATAAAGGGCCTCAATTTCTCCCGTAGAGTATCAATCCTCTCACTAATATTCACCAGTTTTCTTTTTCTCTTTGCAATAATAAACTTCATGACATAAAAACTACATTCATCCATAAGGAGCTCCCACTCCGCTAGATCGTTGTCATCATCAGAGCTGAGTGGTAGCTGCCACCTGAGGCCCTCTGGGATTTTTTTTCTCCTGGAGATGTTTTTCCAGTGAAACTATATCCCAGGTGGTCCTCATTTCTTTATGGAGATCCTTTTCAAGATCTACAAACATCTCTTCCAAACTATTAAACATTTCATCAGATTTTTTTTACAAAGAAACCGCATCAATATCGCACTGATAGTTCGCTCGATATTCAAATATGTCCATAGTGCTCATTATACGGGAAGTAAAAAACCCACAGTCACCAGTCAAAAAGAAAAATAAAAAATTTACTTCCCTAGTAACGTGCACGCTGATTTGCTTCGCAGGTCCCAATTTGTGTGGTGGGTTCAGTTCACACTAGGAAAACGTAGAGTTAAGATGGTTTGAGACCGCACTGCTTGTAAATGGAAAATGGCGCCTCAGACGTCAAAATCTTCACTCGGGTGGCGTAACCAACACAATGACTTAAAATATCATCTTTCTCCAATGTTCTTTTTAACTGTGAGAATCAAAACCGCCAATAGTGAAGAACCTTCCACAATCGGATATACTGTATACAAGGTTTATTATACTCACAGACTTCAAAACAATGCAGGCATATCGCATCACAAAAAACAACCTCCACAATGGGCGTCTCGCCTCCTTTTCAAACCCGACCCAGGTTTCGCAGGTGCTCACTGTGTAACTTTGGCTGGACATGGAAATTCAGTCTGTGACTGTGATCTTGAAGGTTTCCATTCACTGCCAGCAAGCAGAGGTGAGGGAAAGGTAGGAGACCTCCTCTGGCAGCTGAACTAGCCTGTGCTTAACCCCTTATAGGCTGCTTTAGTGCAATGATCCCTCTTTTTTAACTTCACTACATGCCTTTGTAGCAGGAAGAAGCAGCTAACCCTCTCAGCCCATCACCCACGTGTCAGTAAGGAGCCGTGCACAGACATCTCTGTCCTTTTCTGGATTATGTAGCAGCTCCTGTCCTGACCTCCCAGCACTCAATAGTTATGATGCTATGTGACAATATTATGTCAGTGTTATCCAGTACACTCCAGACCTCTAAGGGTTACATAGCATCATACATCAATATAATGCTATGAGACCCGGTTAGTGCTACGCATGTTCTAACGGGGTTTACCAATCACTGTCTTCTTGTGACCTCATGGGGACCCAGTTCTATAAAACAAATCTCCTAGTTTTCTCAGCTGTACAGGAGATCAGCGGTCCCTAGTTGAAATGTCTCCAGAAGCTCACTTCCACCAGCAGCTCAGCTCCACAGTACAGACTTAAACTTGCCAGACTGCTGGAGACGGGAACCCAAGCCACGCCCACCCTCTATGCTGGGTAGTGTGAGGGGCGGATCTTCACCCAGCAGACGTCTGCAGCGTCCCTTTTTTTCTTAAAGTGGCGGAGGGTTTAGGCGCAAATGACGACAAGACTACAAAGTCTTGTTGCCATTTTGCAATTCCAAGTCGATTTGGCGACCATTTTGGTCGCCATCTGGAGCACTGTTACACAGAGAGTGTACGGCCGAGTTCACCTCTCTGTATACATTACACAGAGGGGAGAACTACAACTGCCAACATTACCAGGCTGTACTAGGGCATAAGTTTATAATTACATGTAATGGGATATAATAGGACAGAACTACAACTCCCAGCATTACCAGACTGTACTAGGGCATATGTTGCTATTACATGTAGGGTTGCCACCTTTCCAAAAAAATAATAATAATGTGGCTCCCAGTATTAGTAATGCCCCCAGTACTGCCCCCCCAATAATATTAATGCCTCTATTAGTGCCCCCCCCCAATAATATTGCCCCCATTAGCACCCCCACAGTTACCCACCACTGCTGTTGATGTACTTACCTGAGGAAGAGGTCAGTTCGACACCGAAACACATTGTTGATCATGAATAGAGTCGAGTTCTTCTTCACACAAGGATCTCTGACTCTTCCTTGCTGCGCCGCCGATAAACTCCTTTATTTTTCTTCATCCCTGGTTGATCACCGGACCCTGAGTACCGGCAGGAGGGTGCGCAGCAGCAGCAGGCGTCTACCACACCACGAGCGGTCTGAGGTGGGAGTCTGTCCTTCTCCATGTCAGTCCCCCATACCCCAATCCTACCCTCCGGATCTCCTCTGCTTTCTCTATTAACACTAAACCTCATCATCCACATGAATGTGATGATACAAGCCTTACGTCGGAATGTGGGGAGGAAAATCTGCCAGTGCTTAAGGGGTTAAAGAAAACTCAGGATTTTCTTTTTTTTTTCTCCTAAATATAATAAAGGTTTTTTATGTTGCAGGTATTTTGGAAATAGTCCCAGGTCCAGGATGACCATTATAATCCCTGGCGATGGTAAGGATTCCTCCTCTTCTCTTATTACTGGATGTGGTGACTGATCTACGACCTCTGTACAATTCTCTCCTTCCAATGTCCTGATGAGGAACAGACTTAACAGGAAATGAGGTCACACAGCAGATATATACCGTGATATGGCTGCTGCCGGACTGCGATTAAAGGGGTTGTCTGAGATTTTGACATTGATGTCCTCTCCAGAATAGCTCATCAGTATCAGACCAGTGGGGGTCCCTCTCCCAGAACCCCGACAATCAGCTGTGAAGAGACCACGGCTCTCCGGTGAGCCCTGCAGCCTCTTCCTAGTATAGTGATGTCACATTCATTGGTCACATGGCCTGGGCTCAGCTCAGTCCTGGTCAAGTAAATATGGCTGAAATGTAATACCAAGCACAGCCAGTATACAGTCGATGGCGCTGTGCTTAGTAAGCTCCTATCTCACTGTTCCATAGCGAGATCAGACTAAGAGAAAGCCCCCGGTGGCCAAGGTAATGGAAACGGCCTAACAGGCTGACACGCCCGGGGTTCTGTGACTCCCATTATAGTGAATGGGAACTATGCAATCCGTGTAGCAGAAGAAGCTCCACTGCTTCCGTAAACCACACAATTGACACAAGTGAAACATAGAAACACCTAATCACACTTTAAAGGATAGAAAGTACCTCCCCACTTGGACCACGTACCACAGTGCAACACAAAACATCTTCCCCAATAGTGCCAAACAGATCCCTCAGTGCAGCAATATTATGCCTTTCCCATCTATCCTGCAGTGGCAGCAGCATTGTCCCCTTTGTCATCTGTCCCCCATTGGCAGTAGCAATCTCCCTTCACACATTTCTGCCTGTGTATTAGCATTTTTCCTCTTCCTACCCCTCCCCCTGTAGCTGCAGCATTGTACCCTCTGCCACTTCTTTCCCACTGGCAGCAGCATTGTCCCTCTTACCACCCCATTAGCTGCAGCATTGTCTTCCTTCCCAACCCCACTGGTAGAGGCATTGTCTTCCCACCCCTTTCCCACTGGTATCAGGATATTACCATTATACTGTGCCCTTGTTGCAGTGTTATCTGTGTATCATATGATGTGTCTCCATGTCCTCTCACCTTCTGCACCTAAATGTCGATGTGGAAATTATAATCTACATCTATCATTGAGGAAACTGCTTTAATAAAATACAGACAAGTGGATTCAGTACAGCTTTCTAATGCAGTGTGTGAACGCACTTTTTTTTTTCCCATTTAAATTTTTTTATTAATTTTCGATCTGAACCAGTCAGCAAGTACATGAAAATAAAGATATGAAACCAAACAAGAAAGTCTCTCTCTGATTAATCTGTGAGCAAGTGTTTACGGGAGTCCCAGGCTTGCCAATGTTTCAGAAAATTGTCCACGGTGTTTCTTTGTAAGGCCACCGAGTATTCTAGGGACCTGACTTCCTTTAGCCTAGTAGTAAGATCCGAGAGCCCCGGTGGGGAGGGCAGCTGTTAAGATGTGAAGTAGCAACCTGGCACCCGGCCCTCTCAGCTTGGTGGGAATCACATTCAATAGGAAAATGGCCGGATCATTGGGGAGGGTTATCCCCAAAAGAGTCTGTGCGACCCTGCGTACCTGTGACCAAAATGGAGACACGGCAGAGCAGGACCAGAAAATATGGAACTGCGTAGCATGACCTTGGGAGCATCTCCAACAGAGGTCCGGTATTCCTGGGTTCATAGCATGCAGAACAGAAGGTGTATGGTACCAAAACATCAGTATCTTCAGCTGGTTTTCCTTGTGTGATATGGAAGATGAGCTGATATGAGCCCGTCTCCAAATAGATCTCCAGACCTCTGGGGAGAGCTCCCTTTGCAGCCAATCCTCCCACTTTAACATATATGAGTGTTTAAATTCTACTGGGTAGTCAAAGGAAATCAGAATTCGATAAATATCTGTGATGAGGCCTTTTGAGGAAGGGTTCTAAGTACAAATCCGTTCAAACGGAGTAAGAGCGGGGATACGCAGGGATCCCAAAATTCCTCTACAGTAATGGGATATTTTCTGAAATTGAAATCTCAGGCCAGAAGGAAGGGAGAATTTAGTCTCCAAGTCTTCAAACGTGAGAACCGTTCCCGTGAACTGATCCCTCAGGTCGAGAAGGCGGTATAACCCGGCTCATGACCACGGTCGCACCATGTCTGCTTCAGAACTGCCTGGGAGATGATGAGTATAGAGAAATGGAGTAAGCGGAGATCTGAGGGTAGCCAAATTATATTTCACCCTTGTTTTCAGCCATACACCTCTAGTAAATCTCATAGGGCCTAGGAGACTAGAAGGGGGATCTCAACCGCTGGGCCCCATATTAAGGTCCCTAGGTGGGTAGGTGCCAGCCACAGCCTCTCAATCTCCGTCCACCAGTTATATGAGTAAAACGTGGACCAGGATGTAATCTGACGTAGGTGGGCAGCTAGATAATAGGTAGTTAGGTTACAGAGTGCTAATCCCCCATTCAATAATGGAGCCATTAAGATTTTAGCAGAGATCCTATGTCGCTTGTAGTTCCAAACAAACCTAAGGAACATTCCCTGTATGGAGCGGAGGACTGTAGCTGGAACACCCACCGGGAGAGTTTCGAACAGGTATAGAAATTTAGGAAGGATGGACATTTTGATAGCCGCTATTCGGCCCAATAAGGAGAGGGGGAGGGATTTCCACTTTGCCAGTAAAGAATCAACTTCCTTTAGCAGGGGTGGGAAGTTTGCCTTATATAAGTCAGAGTAGCGGGAAGTTAAATAAACGCCTAGATATTTTATAGAATGCGTGCGCCAGATGTAGGAAAACTGTCCCTTTAGCAGGTTGAGGCGGTCCGGACTGACATTAATCGGTAGGGCCTCTTTACTTAGATGTATTGAGTTTGTACCCCAACAGCCCACTATACCTAGTTAGCACCGAAAAAAGGGTTTGTCAAGGAAAGCAGGACGTCGTCTGCAAAAAGGGATACAGAGAAAGATTTATCCCTGACCATAATGCCCTGGATGTCAGGAGAGTTGGGAATCATTGCTGCAAGGGGTTCTATGCTAAGGACATAAAGGAGCGGGGATAATGGGAATCCCTGTCGTGTCCCATTATGAATTGAGAGGGAGGAAGAGTGGGCGTGGGGCAACCTTACCACCGCAGAAGGAGAGGAGTAGACGCCCCTCAAAGCTGTCAAGAAAGGGCCTCTAAAGCCAAAATGATGCAATGTTCTGAACATAAAGTCCCAGTTTAACCTATCGAAAGCTTTTTCAGCATCTAGGCCAAGCAGAACGGCCTCCACTCCACTCCTGTTTGCCACCTCGACCAGATCCACCGCCCGTCTAGTGTTATCCCCAGCCTGGCGGAATTTAACAAAACCCACCTGATCGTTATGAATCAGGTGATGAAGCCAGGTATTGAACCTATTTGCCAGTAATTTGGTAAAGATTTTTAAATCCGAATTCAGAAGGCTAATAGGTCTGTAGCTGGCTCATTCTGCAGGATCCTTGCCAGGCTTGGGGATAACAGTCACATAAGATTGGAGCATAGTGCCAGGGATCCCATCTCTCTGTAAGAACCCATTGAACATCCGCACCATATGAGGAGTCAGGATTTCCCGAAACGTCTTGAAGTATGCATAGGGGAGTCCATCCGGACCAGGAGATTTCCCATTGGGTAGCGCAGAGACAGTTTCATCAACCTCCTCACCTGTGATCGGCTGATTCAGATGGGCCAAAGCAGCAGGAGATAGAGAAGGTAAGTGGCATTATGATAGAAACTCATCCAGAAGCGCAGTACGCCTCGACTCTTCTATAGGTAAAGAAGACGGTAGGGAATATAATTCCGAATAGTAGGTGTGGAATAGGTTAGCGAGGGAATTCGGATGATACTGAAGGGCACCCTGCCGATCCCTTAATGTCTGAGGGGTTGCAGTGGCCGTTCGATCCTTAAGTTGACGAGCTAAAAGGGTATGCGGCTTATTGCCGTACATAAAATAACGTTGGCGTGTGTATCGGATCAGCTGATCAGTAGAGGACGAGGCCAGCGATTTGAGGCGGGCCCGGAATTCAGCTATCTGCCTCAATACTCGCCGAGAGTATTGAGGCAGAGCTCAAGTTCTGCAGACCTTAGAGAACGCAAGCACTCGCGGTATTGCGCCTCTCTATCTCTCTTTAACCGAGAGGAGAGAGAGAGATGCACACTCCACGTATCACTGCCTTATGGGCTTCCCATAGGGTGCCTTGGGAGGAGACACTTGAAGCATTTTCGGTAAAGTACTGAGACAGAGAGGAGCGCAACGCGTCCCGAGTAGCAGGATTAGTCAACAGGGTGTCATTCAGTCTCCAGTGGGGACATCGCAGAGATGCCGAAGAGAATCGGAGGTCTAGATATATTGGGGCGTGATCCGACCATATTATTTGGCCTATGGAGGAGGACGCCAAAGATCTAAGGGTCATTATATTGCCTAGAAGGTAATCAAGTCGTGTGTGAGTGAGATGAGAGTTGGAGTAGAAGGAAAATTGACGGGAAGAGGGATTATCAACTCAACATAGGTCATAAAAAGAGTGCATACGAACTAGCTTCCTAAACCCTCTAGATTGGCGCTTATACTGGGAACTAGGGGTTGTCGGAGGGGTGGCTAATCTATCCATGCATTCAGAAAAGGGGACATTAAAATCTCCCCCTACCACTTGTAGCATCCCCCTGTCAGAAGTCAAAGTAGAGAAGAGAGAGGAAAGGAAGGCGATCTGCCCGGAGTTTGGAGCATATAGATTGCAGAGTTGTATTTTCTGCCCATGTAGCACCCCTTGCAGGATGAGATAACGACCCGAGGGATCAGCTCTAACTGAGTCCACCTGGAGGGGACAAGTCCTGGAAAGTAAAATAGCTACTCCCGCTGATTGAGTAGTAGAGGCTGCTGTATAAACCCGCGGGAACCAATGCTTAACGAAGTTAAATGCTCCCTCACCAGTAAGGTGGGTTTCCTGAACTAGAATAATGTCAGCTCCTGATTTACGGAACTCTCGCAGTGCTATGCGCCGCTTAAAGTTGGAGTTGAGACCTTTACCATTAAGTGACATTATTCTAGCCATGGTCGTGGGAACAAAAACCTAAAGCGAATGGGAGGAATGAAAGAAATGTAGGAAACTTCGAGTGCCAGGACATCTCCGCTCACACTGGGGGAGCATAAAATAGAGAGAGCTGCAAACCTGAGGGATAACCCTAACATACAAATAATAGTCTACAACATATGAAAATAAAAAAAAAGAACAGTACCAATGGTTAGAAAATACAGTAGGGACATGAAGGGGTACTTCAGAATTTGAACCTTCATGCCTCTGGAGTCCAGAATGGCAAACCCCGTAAACTAAGGTTAGTCCAGTAGGACTCCTATAGGGAGGAGCAGCGAGTAGCCGACTCTGGAGAAAACGATCGACTACCTCCCACACCCAGAACTCCAGAGAAGGAAGGGATATTGGACACTTAGCAAACAATAGATTAACTCTATAATATAAACAGGTGATAAGGTAGCACTTAAAGGGAACCTGTCACCTCCTTTAGGCAAATTAAACTGTAAACATTACCTTAATGTATAGACCAGTGTGATTCAAATGAAGTTCCGGATACTGAGAACTGCCTGGTGAAACTGTAGTAAATTGAACTTTTATTCCTCCTGCGCGCACTTTTCCGAGTCATCTTGAAGTCAAGGGGGCAGCGGCCTCCTTGCTTCGAGTCAAGAAAGCCACTCCCCACTTCCCAGTGATAGACAGTTTGCCTGGGTGCCGGGGATCGCGCAAATCTAGCGCATGCGCGTTGCGCGATTTCTGACTGTGCGATCCCGGCCCCGGCTCTTCAGTTTGCCGGCGCTTCTGTGACCCCTTGCGTGCGGGGACGGCGGGCGCGCTCTCGCAAGCGCGCTCGCTTTGTAATGCGGCGCATGCGCAGAGACAGGAGAAGCGCCGGCAAACTGAAGAGCCGGGGCCGGGATCGCACAGTCAGAAATCGCGCAACGCGCATGCGCTAGATTTGCGCGATCCCCGGCACCCAGGCAAACTGTCTATCACTGGGAAGTGGGGAGTGGCTTTCTTGACTCGAAGCAAGGAGGCCGCTGCCCCCTTGACTTCAAGATGACTCGGAAAAGTGCGCGCAGGAGGAATAAAAGTTCAATTTACTACAGTTTCACCAGGCAGTTCTCAGTATCCGGAACTTCATTTGAATCACACTGGTCTATACATTAAGGTAATGTTTACAGTTTAATTTGCCTAAAGGAGGTGACAGGTTCCCTTTAAAGTCCCAAAGAAGAGGACAGGAGAGAAGAAAAAGAGGTTAGCATGAAAGGCTCATATTTACGACCGCAGTCGTAAATAGAGAGTAGAGTAGAGAGTCCCTCAGCCAGACGGTTTGGGTCCAGTCTCCAGAATGGTAGGCCAAGTCTTCCTCTTCCGGGGTTCCACGGTGGTCCAGGTTGCCGGGATCGGTGGCAGAACGGCAGGTGAGTCCCAGTCCGGCAGTGACGGTGGGGAGACAACCAGTCGGGTGCAGAAGTCCGTGAGGTCCTCCGGGTTCTTGAGAGTCACTGATGAGCCATTTTTGCGTGCTGTCAGGCTGAAAGGGAAACCCCAGCGGTAGGGAATAGCCCTTTTCCGGAGGAGTTCCAACAAGGGCTTTAGAGCTCTACACTTCTGGAGAGTAATCCAGGAGAGGTCTTGGAACAGGGAGACTCTGGAACCATTATATTCCACCTGTTGTAATTTGCGGGCTCTTGTCATGATTTCCTCTTTGAGAGCAAAATCATTGACAAAACATATGATATCTCTTGGAGGACCTTGCAGGGTCTTCTGTCTGAGAGCGCTGTGAGCCCGATCCATCAATATAGGATGGGTAGGTGATCTCTCCAGGACCGAGTTGAAAATAGAAAGAAGCACAGCTCGGACATCTTCCTCTCCTTGGGCCTCCAGGACACCCCAAACTCATATGTTATGGTGTTGGCCTCTGTTGTCCAGGTCCTCCACATGGTTGTGGCGGTCGCGGAGCTGCAGTGAGTGCGAAGATGATTGTTTTTGGAGTGATCGAATGACCGTGCGAGAAGCGTTGTGGTCTTCCTCCAGCTGATGAACCCACTGCTTGAACATCTTGTCGTATGGCGGAGATCTCTTCCTTGAAGGCGTCTTTAACTTCTGTTATCAAGGCCCGTAAGTCTTGCTTAGTGGGGAGTTGTTGCATATAAGACCACCAGTTGAGAGGAGGGTCCCTCTGGGGCCCAAGTCCTTCTGAGCATGAAGATGAAGAGGAACCGCACTGTGAAGGGGACCTGGATTTGAAGAACTTTGGGGTCCCTGCTTCAAGTAGCCTGGGAGAGGAGTCCTCCGATTGATGTTGGGAAGCCAGAGGTGAAGCAGGGGTCTTCCCTGACGGAGGGGGGTCTGGGAGGCGCCTGGTGAATGAGTTGGAGGTCGCCTGTCCCTGGCAGGATGAAGGCCTGTAGTGAATGGGCGCAGAAGAAGGAGAATGATTCCGGTCTCCCACTGCTAAAATTGGAGGAGGTCCAGATGCTGGGGACCCTGCTTGTGACCCCAGTGAGCTAAGGAGTGGTGTGAAATCCTCCTCTGATAGCCCCATTGCCACATCGGCTGCCCCCTGAAGAAATGGAGCAGCGGGGCTCTTCTCACCTGGCCCTGGGCTGCAGTGTGGGGGGTGCTGGCCTCTGCTGTGTGCAGCACTAAGCCCTCTTCTGTGTCCCCTGGGGAAAGAATGGAGGCAGCAGAGCTGGTTGGGGGCAGGCTGCAGCTTACCCGCTCCTTCAGGAGAGAGGGAGGAGGAGGAGCCTCCTGTCCTGCAGCAGCGCGCGTCGGTGCCATCTTGAAAGCCTCCGGAGCGCCTCTATGGACAAACAGGTCCAAAGGGCCAGAGTGTGGAGCCTGTGGGACCTCTTCTGCGGCAGCACGTGGTCTGGGCGTCTTGGGGATCTTCTTTTTCCCCCATCACCTGGGTAAGTGTCCGCTTGTGTAGTGAATTTGGAGCCTGGGTGTGCGGAGCTCAGCGCTCAGGCGTCTGTCCGCATGGGCTTCCGGTCACGCCCCCCGTGAACGCACTCTTAACCACCTTAGGGTCCCTGCACACGAGTGCAAGAGAGTGAACCAAAAAAAAACAATTTATAGCAGCAGTTTTTGGTGTGAAGTTGATGCAGTTTTGCCACAGATCTCACCCTGATTTGGAAAAGAATGAAATCCTCAGCTAAAGCTGCAAACATAATTGACCTGAGGATTGGGAAGTCATCACCGCAGTTCAGTTTCTACAAGTGTCCATGAGACTTGTCTGTTCTCACACCCTGTGCTGCCACTGATACTCTGCGGTTTTTCCGCATGTATCCCGCATCGTGTACAGACACCTAATGAGTGCTCTGATGATTACAGGGTGTGCATGCTCTGCTCTGTAAACGTATGGCACAGAGATGGCGCAGGAGCTAGACCCGTGCCAATGCTGACGAGTACTGGCTGTATTATACAGTGGGCTCCCGGATCTCACTGCTGGGATCAGAAATAACTCCATTCCCAGCAGTTTAGCCGCTTAGATGCCTGTGTCAATGCTGCAGCATCTACGTGGTTAGAGAGAGGGCAGGAGCCCCTCGTGATACAATTGTGGGGCAGCCAGGAGACTAATAATGGCCCCTGGACCTGACATGTACAGATGACTATTCTGCATTTGGAAGGGCTGAATAGGCATTTTGTCAGTTTTACAATTGCTGAAATAATACACAATAGGATAAAATAATGGCAGTAATGTATAACTCATCTAGATCAATTAACTCATAAAATGGTATATTAAAGTGCAATAAAAACCTCATCTGGTAGTACTTCCACTGCGAATGGGATAGTCTCAAATTAAATATAAATCACAGCATAAAGCAGGGGACTTACTTCACCAGGGAGGGGGGTGAGCAAGATGAGCTCAAGACACTTGTCACCCTTACCTCCCTTGCCAAGGTCCCCTGTAGAGATGTAAACAACCAGTCCTTGATTAGAGATGTACTGAAGGACTTCCGTATTTAAGAGAGCTTTATTCAAATAGCTTGACGCTAGAGATGAGCGAGCATGCTCGAGTGCTATTTTTGCATGTTTGCGTACGCATTTTAAAATTGGTATGCTAATCATACGCATATTTTAATGTGTACACTAATGCGTACGAATTTTAACAATTTGTACGCTATGCGTACGCATTTGTGTACAGATTAAAATATGCGTATGATTAGCGTACCGCTTTTAAAATGTGTACCCAAATACGCGAAAATGGCACTCGAGCATACTCGGCCAAGCATGCTCGCTCATCTGTACTCGATGCGTTTCGGGGACTGTATAGATATCCTCTTCATCAGGAGAAAACTGTATAAACATACAAAAGACTCACAGTTAGATATAAGTACATGTTGTTTGTTTGATGGGTTCCATGTGGCTGGAACTTCCGGCATGTGACATCGCCTTAGTGACCACCCATACGCCTTTTTACGGCGGTCACTAAGGGGCCTTAGGCTGGGCTGCCGCTTTTTTACGGCGGCCCAGTCTAAGCGCTGCACGGGTCTCCCGTGCAGCGAGGAGCGCGGGCCCAGCTCTCACATGATAGCCGCGGCCCTGCTTTAACAGCCCGGACCGGCAGTAGTGCTGATCCGGGCTGTTTAACACTTTACATGCCATGGGCAATGGCGCCCGCCGCATGTAAAGTGCTAACAGAGGGAGCAGTCTCCCTCTGTCTCCCATCGGCACCCCGCAAAAGCGATCGCGAGGCGCTGATGTGTGGGAAGGCTGGCTGGGCCCTGTGAAGGCCCCAGACCAGCCTTGAGTAGTTACCAGTAGACTGCGCCTCTCTGGCGCAGCCTGCTGGTCAAAGTCTGAATAGCATTGCCATTAAAATGCAATGCACTGTAGGGATAATGCATTGCATTTTAAAGGCAATCAGAATACTGTTTGTTATAGTCTCTTTGTGGGACTATTAAGTGGTAAAAAAAAGTAAAAAACAAAACAAAAATACATTTATTCAATAAAAAAATCCCATAAAAAATATTTACGCTTTTTTTTCCATTGAAAATACGCTTTTGAATGAAAAAGATTGCAAAAAAAAATCTCCCCCATATGTTTAGTATTTCCGCGTCCGTAACGACCCGGACTACGTAACTATCACAAAAATTATCCCTACGGCAAATGCCTTAAAAAAAAAAGAAAAAAAAAAAGACAGAATTGCTAATTTATTCTTAGTTGCCACCGAAAAAACGTAATAACAAGCGATCAAAAAGCGTAATTTACTCAAAAAGGATACCAATGAAAAACACAACTCGTCCCGCAAAAATGAATCCCTCACACAACAGCATAAAAAGAAAAATAAAAAAGTTATGTTCTTGGGAATCGGCAATGCAAAAAAGGATTTTATTGCAAAAAAGTAGTAAAACGCAAAAAAAACTATATGTATTTGGTATCACTGTAATCGTATTGACCCAGAGAATAAAGATATTTTGTAATTTATACCGAAAAATGAACACCGTAAAATTTATAACGTAAAAACGCAGTGGCAGTATTACAGTTTTTCCCATCTCCCTCCCAGAAAGAGTTTATAAAAGGTAATCAGAAGGTTATGTGTACCCCAAAATAGCACCATTAAAAACTACAACTTGTCCCGTAAAAAATAAGCCCTCATACAGCTATATAGACGGGAAAATGAAAAAGTTATAGCTTATGGAACACGACGATGAAAAAAGAAAAAAAAAACGCTTGGTCACTAAGGCCAAAAACAGGCTCATCACTAAGGGGTTGAGCATTCCAACTGTGGATTACTAGTACTATAAATGAGTACCGTTTACCATTTATAATAAATGAAAGGAGAAAAAAAATAAATACCGTATTTTTTGCCCTATAAGACGCACTTTTCCCCCCAAAAGTAGGGGGAAAAATGCGGTGCGTCTTATAGGGCGAATACAAGTGAGCGATTCCATAAGGAAGCACTCACTTGTACGTAGGGGCCCCATCAGACCTCAGATCAGCGTCTTGTGCCCCCATCAGACCTCAGATCAGCGTCCTGTGCCCCCATCAGACCTCAGATCAGCCTACCCATCCACTTATAAAAACCTTACTTACCTGTCCTGCGCTGCCGCTGCCCTCCAGTCCTGCGCTCCACTCAGCGTCAGGTCATAGTGCGCTGCGGCAGGGAAGAGAGTGGAGCGTGGGACCGGAGGGCAGGACAGGTAAGTAAGGTTTTTATAAGTGGCTGGGTAGGCTGATCTGAGGTCTGATGGGGGCACAGGACGCTGTTCTGAGGTCTGATGGGGGCACAAGACGCTGATCTGAGGTCTGATTGGGGCACAAGACGCTGATCTGAGGTCTGTTTGGGGTCTGACATGGAGGGCTGATGGAGTTCTGACATGGAGGGCTGATATGGGGGTCTGATGTGATGTCCTAAAATTTATGGGCAGTCTGATAAGAGGATCTGATGAAAAATATTTTTTTCTTATTTTCCTACTCTAAAACCTAGGTCTTATGGGCCGGTGAGTCTTATAGGGCGAAAAATACGATATATATAGGGCAACTCATTATAATAGTAAAGGAAAGAAATGGAATCTGCCATGTAGATGCATACAGCTGTGGTCGAGGGTTGCGTTCCACAGTGGAACGCTCTAATAATAAATGTCTGCTGATGTGTGGCAGTGGAGAGCTCCCAAGTCTGGAACGCACCACACTGGAGGCAGTAAAGGAGAGCAGCGCGCCCCAACCTAGAGAGGAGGGGAGAAAAGCAGAAGTCTCCTCCGATGTGCTCCAGCCTGGAGCCATTCATGTGGTGGACTGGAAAGTGTTCTCAACTACTAAGCTGAAACCCCGGATATACAGTGTACTGAGGAGAATGTCATCAAGAAAAATGTATGAATGAAAATAGTAAATGTGTAATAAATGGGTGCATCTAATATAAATAAATATTAGTTACAAATGTGAAGAATAGAAAAGAAAAATCAAAGTGGAAAGAATGATTAAAGTAAAATACTAAAGAAATATAATAAAATAGGAATGAAAATAGATAAATAGATAAATCATTTGACTGTAAAAAAAATGTTGAATAAATACATATAGGTACTAGAGAGATCGGTTATTAATAAGAATATATCAGATGAATTGAACCCATATTATATTAAAAATAAAATACACATTAATAATATAAAAATTAATATTTAAATAAAATTGGGAGGGAAATGGGAACAATGGATGAATAAATAAATCATTTGGCCACTCGTTCCTATATATAACAATAAAGGAATAAGTAGATAAATAATAAGTATACATCATACATACAGTGGGGAAAAAAGTATTTAGTCAGCCACCAATTGTGCAAGTTTTCCCACTTAAAAAGATGAGGTCGGCCTGTAATTGTCATCATAGGTAGACCTCAACTATGAGAGACAAAATGAGAAAACAAATCCAGAAAATCACATTGTCTGATTTTTAAAGAATTTATTTGCAAATTATGGTGGAAAATAAGTATTTGGTCACCTACAAACAAGAAGATTTCTGGCTCTCACAGACCTGTAACTTCTTCTTTAAGAGGCTCCTCTGTCCTCCACTCATTACCTGTAGTAATGGCTCCTGTTTGTTATCAGTATAAAAGATACCTGTCCACAACCTCAATCAGTCACACTCCAAACTCCACTATGGTGAGGAACTTGCACAATTTGTGTCTGACTAAATACTTTTTTTCCCCATTGTACATGATCTAAAATAACACAATAATAATAAATAGAATAAAAAATAGAAATAAAAAATCTCAGAATAAAAGACCATGACCAGTACATATAATACAGTAATCATTGGAAGTTCAATAATTACTGTATTCAAGTGGTTCATTAAGACCAAAGGGGACCAGAGAATTAAAGCGAAATATCCAAATCATCTCTTTTCTGCATAATTGGGAGTAAGAGTATGGAATCCATCGATTAGTGTTAATGACAAGTTTGGGTCACTGTTATGTTTAATAGAAAAGTGCTTGGACACAGTGTTTCAGGTATTTTCAGTTAATATTAGAGCGGTGTTGGGTCAGTCTCTCCCTCAGCGTCTGGGTCGTGCTGCCACACGGGCATTTTACCATATGTATCACATAACTGGAGCCACAATTCATACAGTGTTTTAGCTTGATTTTTTTTTCCGGTGTTCATAATCTTATATAATCTATTCCATGAGCTACTGGATTACAACATCTACAACGTTTAGAGCCGCACTTATGTGAACCAATTTTGTCCAGATGGTTAGGTTCCCAGGTATTCTGTGGAATGCCAATGGAGTCTGTACTAAGAATTTCAGGGCACGATGGGGCCAAGAGGCTAAGAGTGTGCTCGGCGATATGTAACATTCGGCTGACTAGGTAAATCCTTGCCGATAATTGGATCTTTTCTTAAAATTGGCCAGTGTTTAAGGATTAACTTAATGGCATTAAAGTCTGAATTGTATCTAGTGATAAAGTTTGCCCATGGGGTCTAGTATCTCTATTTTGTCTTCTAGGTTTTAAACTTTCCTTTTAGCTCTCCTTCATGACTCTGTCAATGGAGTCCTGAATAAGGCCAGAAGGGGATCCTTTTTCTAAAAACCTGTTTTGTATAACAGTTGATCTTTAAGGGTAGAGTCGTCCGAGCAATTTCTCCTTTTACCCTTTCTATCTGGTCATAAGGAATATTGCGTCTCCATTGTTTGTAATGGCAGCTCTTGAAGTCTAAATAACTGTTAGAGTCATCACTTTTATAACATGCGCTGGTGATTATACGGTTGTCTCTACTCGATAACTTAAGGTCTAGGAATATGGTGATTCACAATCAATAGCTGTAAAGGTGAGATTCCATCTTAGAATTGAGCCCCTGTACATATATTTCAAAGGACTACAAATGTCCTTGCCATATGAAGATAATATCATCTAGAAATCTTTTATAGAAATTGATATTGGTATAGTCTAATAGGCCTATGCTTTTATTCAAAGGCCCACATGAACAGATTTGCGGATTCCGTCCACATCGCTGTGCCGCGTTTCTAAACGAAGAATTCTTTCCCATATTTGAAATAATTATGATTAAGTATAAAATTAATTGAATCAAGAATAAAGGATGGAAGAAATCTTCCAGAAGGAAGGTCTCAACCGCCTGAACACCTAATTCATGGATGATATTACTGTACAGTGCTTAGACGTCCATAGTGACCCAAAACATCCCTGGTAATGAGGTGACTCGAATCTCTGAGATATGATGGTAAATGTAACACATATTTCAGTAGTACGGTGTCAATATATGCTGATAAATTAGAAGTGAGAGAGTCAATACCTGACCTGATGGATCAGCCCACGGGGGCTGGTGAGTGACTTATGAATCTTAGGGCTCATTCAGACGGCCGGTGCGGACCCATTCATTTCAATGATAGAACACCCGCAAAAAAGATAGAGCATGTCCTATGTTTGTTAGTAAAACTCACCTCCGTGGCCCCATTCAAGTATATGGATCAACAAAAAACAGAATTCATACACATTCCGTTTGTGGCGGATCCACATTTTTACGGACCGCAAAAAACATACGGCCGTCTGAATGAAGCCTTAGGAAGATAATAAAATATGGGCTGGTGTCAGAATTCGGGGGCGCTGCGGCCCTCCAGCAGATGTTGGGCGGGTGCGGGCGTTCCCGTGTCCTGACGCTATACGCCGCTCATCTCGAGTGCAAGCCAGAAAATCCTCTTGTAACACTTAGGTTCCTTAAGGGTTAAAGGTTTGGCTAGTTTTGCTAGTTTTACTGGCAGGCGTCCCTGCCAGTAATTTTGGTCCATTCAAGGGTGTGGCTGGGATCCATGCTCCTATCACGCCTTGGGGCTGGGACTCTAGCCACTATTTAGTTACACACTCGCTATTCATCTGTGCCTGCTATAGAGCCTTGTGCCTAAGCTCGCTACTCTGTGTTTATCCGGTATTCCAGTGACTCTGTACCTTTTTCCCTGGTTTCTGTTACCTACCTTTTGTGTTATCCTCTGTTTATTCCTTGCTTGGTTCCGTTCCCTTTTACCCCTTCAGTTCCTGACCTGTTTAGGGTTGTTCCTGCTTGTGTTTTGTTTTGTTGTTTGTCTCGTGTTCCACTTTCTTCAGTGTAATTGCAGTCTTTGGTTGGGGCCGGCCTGTTAAAGAGCCGGGTTTCCCCAAAAGGCAGGGACAGTGGTTTGGGAGGAGTGTCAGGGCCTCACTTTGTCTGTGTCATTTGTGCCCCCCTGACCTACTCCTCACAACTGGTGTGGTATTTGGAGGAATCTGGCCTCGTTTTTACAGAAAATCTTATCTTTTGAACCTCTATTTATTTCAGTTCAAAAAGTGATTTTATGTAATCGTTCTTGTCAGAAAGAATCCTGGTTGCTTCATTGTTGTATAAGTCTGAATTGAGGATCACTATCCCCCCCCCCCATCCTTTGTCAGCATTTTTTATAACAATTTTCTTATTTGTACTCAGGGATTTTATCTCTTTTTGGTGAGAACGGGGCAGATTGTGTGACTGATATTGAGGTTTGGGTTTAGTTTTCGTTAAGCCCACGTAGATCAGCAATGACCATTTTATAGAATACTTCAAGATGTTGACCTATCTATTTTTTTACTGGGCAAAAAGTGGATATTGGACTGTAAGTTTCACACATTCTTGTGTTCATCACTTGGAATAAACTACCAACTTTTCCAGCTTTGGCCCCCCACAAACCCCATTTCTCATTTGCATTACGGTACACTACCATAGTGAGCCCATGTCTATCTTTCAAGTGGGTTGCTGCTTCTCAGCTTAAAGTTACTATCTTGTTCTGTTCATTCCTGGACTGTAGCCTCTCCTTTGGCGCTCACTCATTTCTCCTTTGGCGCTCTTCCCTCCACTCCTTCCTTTCCCGTATTTTATCCCCCCCCCCCCATTTGTTCTCCCACCCTTCCATTCCCCCAACCCCTTCATCCACTTACTCCATTTTTTATTTTCTTGTTTTTGAAATAATACACAGCAGTTTAGTGTTAAAAAAAGTAAAGTATTAAAAAGGCTCTGTCACCAGGCTCAACCCTATTAAACCAGGCATACCGCCTAGTGGGGCCCATCATGCTGATTACTGTACTTTTCTTTTGTCTGTAGGATAAACAGCTTAACAGATATGTGTGTTTTCATTCATTTGCAAACGAGAAGTTGGAGCACCATGAGGCAGGGCTGAATCATTTGAGCACTGCTATGGAACACCCCTTGCTCACTCCTCCCTCCACTTGATTGACAGGGCTAGACATGCTGAGGGCAGAGCCCTGTCTAAGAGCTGTCTGCTAACATCTACATATCATATACACTATGTACTATAGCTTCACCACACTGAGATCTGCTCAGAAAGCTAATCTACATATCACTGCTTTATTCTCAGTTCTCTATAATTATTTTCTTCCACATTTGTCCCATAAGAAAAGTCTATATCCTTATCATATTTAGAATGTATTTCTAGAAAGCTAATAAATATTACTGGTTTCTCTATAATCATATATTGTGTCTGTGAATAAACCAGTTATAGGTTTTAGCAAAAAAAAAAGCCCCAAACACTATTCTGAATATTGTAAGGTGTTAATAATAATAATAGTAATAATAATAATTAGATATATATTATTTATTATAGTATATCTTTTTAATATGGTTTTAAAGAAAAAAGAAAAAAAATATTAACAGAAAAAACCTATATAAGCCTCTCCTGGGTTCTCTGCATACATGGTAGACCTCTATACCACCAAGCTATAATATTACCATATAGAAAAACATGTTTTTTCTATGTTTATGAGCTAACACATATGACTGGTGCCTGTAGGATTATATATTGTGCCTGTAAATAAAGCAGTAATATGCAGATTATCTCAGTGTGGTGAAGCTATAGTACATAGTGTATATGATAAGTAGATGCTAGGACACAGCTCTTGGACAGGGATCTGCCTCAGCCTGCTGTCTAGCCTTCTAAATCAAAGGAGAGGGGAAGTGTGCAGAGAACAAGGGGTGTTACAAATCAGTGATTCAGGATTCAGCCCCGCTTCCTGGTGTTTGAACGTCTAATTTGCATATGGATAAAATCACAGATATCTCTGCAGCTGTTTAGCATACAGAAAGAAGAAAGCTATTATTTTAATCAGCATGAAGAAATCTACCAGGCAGTATGTCTAATTTAACCCTTACACTCCCAGCGCCGTACATGTACGGCGCTGGGGCGATGCGGGTGCGGCGGGCGTCATGGCCTGCAAGTCTCTGCTGTTTCTAACAGCAGAGACTTGCCGCTACATACCTGATCGGCGGCGTCTTGCTGGGCCTTTAGATGCTGTGATCACACGTGATCACGGCATCTAGTTGCGTCTGAACCCGGAAGCCTACGCTTCCGGGTGGTGTACAGACGCCCCGAGTGGCCAATCGGGGTGTCTGTACACCATATGAAAACTGTAATCCTCGCTGGTGAGGATTACAGTTTTCAAAGTGCAATTCTTATTCTGGCCACTAGATGGCAGGCCAGGATAAGAAATGAGCAATTCTTGGATTTATCTCAGTCTAGTAAATCCCTGATTGCTCAAAAAGAAAAAAAAACAACAAAATATATTAGCTCATATTTGAGCTTTAAAATAGTAAAAAAAAAAAAATTTTTTTTTAAATATAAAAAATATATAAAAGTTCAAATCACCCCCCTTTCCGTATAATTAAAAAATAAATACCTAAATAATAATAAATATAGACATCATGGGTATCCACCGTGACGAAAACGCCCGTACTTTTAAGTATATAAAAAAAAATTCCAATACGGCGAATTGTGTGGCGGAAAAAAGCGTCCAAATGGCGATTCGCCATTTTTTGTCGCTTTTTTTTCTAAAAAAAATTAAATAAGTAATCAAAAAGTCATACACACCCCAGAATGGTATCAATAAAAACTTAAGATCGCCTCGCAAAAAATGAGCCCCCATACAGCGCCGTACACATAAATACCAAAAAGTTATAGGGGTCAAGATTTGACAAGGAAAAATAAAAAAAGGGCAACTTTCTAATTTTATCACTATCAAAACGCAGGAAAAACTATACATATTAGGTATTGCAGGATTCGTACTGACCAGTAGAATGAAAGTAACTGGTCAGTTTTAATGCACATCGAACGCTGTAAATAAGAAACCCGTAGAACTGTAGCGGAATAGCGTTTTTTTTTTGCAATTTCACCCGATTTGGAATTTTTTTCCCGCTTCCCACCACACCATATCAAATATTAAATGGTGGCGTTGGAAAGTACAACTTGTCCCGCAAAAAACAAGCCATCATACAGCTATGTGAACAGAAAAATAAAACAGTTATGGCTATTTGAAGGCAGGGAGCGCAAAACGAAAATGCATAACCGAAAAAACCTCCGAGAGTGAAAGGGTTAATAGGATTGCAACTGTTTAAAGGAAAGAAGAAAAATCAAGCCCCCCCAATGCCTTTATTTGCTTATTTATGTGAAAAAGTAAAAAAAATAAAAAGCCTATAGATAATTTTAATCACCACATCTGTAATGACCCAAGCCATAAAATCACATTTTTTATCCCATACAGTAAACTGCATAAAAAAAACCAAATTGCAGGGTTTTGCTCATTCTACTTTTCTATTATCAAAAAGTCATACATACCCCAGAATGGCCCCAATGAAAACTCATCCTGAAAAAAAAACAAGCTTCATACATGTCTGTCAGTGGAAAAATTAAAAATTTTCTGGATGAACACACTAAATACATTTTTTCAAGAAAAAAAAATTTTGCTGTATAAAAGTAGAAATAACATAAGTATATAAATCGCCATAAACACAGAACCCAAAAACTGTGGTGGAATTGCTCTATTTCTTTTTTCTTGTCATCACCCCAAATATTTTTTTTTATTTTTGCAGTAAATAAATATTAGCTATACCCCAAAATGATAACAATTAAATAAAAAAAAAAATATTACTCATCTTTCAGACATCAAGCCCTCACACGGGTATATGGATGGAAGAGCAAAAAAGTTATTGCTTTTGAAATGTGGAGATGAAAAAGTGAAATAAAGTCACCAAGGATTAACTACGAAACTAGACCGCGTCCTGTTCAAGACCAAGCCAGTTTTCACCATGAGGACCAAGCCACATTTTGCAAATCTGACGTTTCACTTTATGTGGTAATATCTCTGGAACGCTTTTACTTATATAAACTATTCAGAGATTGCACTTCATGTTAGTGGTAAATTTGAGTCAATATGTTTCACCTTTATTTATAAAAAAAAAAGAGACACATTGTAAGAGGTGAAAACCTAAAAGGAAACAAGAGGTTAAAGAGAGAAGGAGACGTTATCACAGCTCCTCTATCAGACACCGGAGCGCAGGCAGCAGCAGAGGACGCCATCACTAGCCGAAGGTATCACGGAGGATAAAAGCTTAGGCACACTTGCATTGTGGTTTTCCGGTATTGAGATCTGACAGAGGATCTCAATACCGGAATAAAACTGATCAGTTTTGTCCCCATGCATTCTGAATGGAAAAGATCCGTTCAGGATGCATTAGGATGTCTTCAGTTAAGGCAGCTTTCAGTTTTGTGAGTGGACTCAAAACTGCAGCAAGAAACTGATCAGGTACTGAAACCAATGTAAGTCAATGGTGACGGATCAGTTTTTTTAGGAGACTGTAATGGGGGCGGGCCGCGGATCTGGCCTAAAAAAAAAAGTGGAAAGGAAATTTGTTTGTTTTTGTTTATTTCCTTTCTCCTCTCTCTCTCTACTGTCCTCTAGGTCCTTTTCTTTGCACTTCATGTTGAAATGTAGAAAAAATGTCTTACATATCAGTAGGAAAGACAGGAAAATAAGATAGGAGAAAAATCTCCATCTTATAATTATAACTGTTATTTTACCATTTTTCCCTCCACTCTCAATCCCTCCTCTTTAAAGGGTAATTTAAAAACAAAACAATGAAAAAAAATATGGGAAGATTTAATGGGAAATCCTCAAAATGAAAAAAGTGAGGTCCAAAATGCAAAACAGAGAGAGAGGCACAAAAATAAAAATGCAAAAAAAAAATCTGTTATATTTAATCTCATACAGTTTGGCATATCTTATGTTTTATTGTATATTGTTTTATTAATGTTTAAAAAATAGTTGTAAAAGACACAGATGTAGGACAATTACTTAAAACTAAAACATCTAGACCATTCTTATATCATAAGTATCATTCTCTCACAAAAGATGATGAGATACACACCCACAAAATATAGAAAATCAAAACATGAAAATAATCTCATGGAATGTAAAAGGATTAAAATAATCAAATAAAAGATGAAAGACTTTATGCCATCTTAAACGTTTTCATCCAGATATTGTTCTCTTACAAGAGACTCATATACAAACCCAATATTTTCAACAAATGAAAAAATTCTGGGTAGGTGAAGTATATGGCTCATCAGCAGAACACAGAAAAGCAGGAGTCCTTACTTTAATCAATAAAAACTTCTCAGGTAAAATACTTCACAACACACATGATAGTGAAGGAAGATGGACACAAATATTAATAGAACATAATGGTGAACATTGGTCTATATACAACATATATGGACCAAACGGCGAAAATAGAAAATTCTTTAATGATTTAACAGAAAATTTACAACAAGATAACACCTATTTAAAAATAATAGGAGGGGATTTAAACACAGTTCTATCCACGTCAGAAGACAGAAAGAAAACTACTCAAACACCGACAATAAGCCCCAGCACTACACGCAATAGAGATAAAATACTACAGTACCTGAATTCATAAAAGAGAATAAATTAAAAGACGCATGGAGTTTATTATACCCAGAAGAAAGAGATTTCTCACATTTCTCACACGGACATCAAACATGGTCACTCATTGACTACATACTGATCAGTGAAGGAATATGTCAACCACTAAAAGAATAAAAAATTCATCAACTAGTAACCTCAGATCATTCACCAATATCAATATCTATTCATCCCAAACATATAAAAGGAAATGAATACATATGGAGATTCCCATCACAACTAACTTCAAATGAAAATCTTATAGAATTACTAAAACAATGGTGGAAAGACTTTGAATCGGATAACAAAAATCACAAACAAGACCCAGTTCTATATTGGACAACAGCAAAAACTGTAATAAGAGGACAATTAATGTCATATATAACCACACTAAAACACAAAATAAACGAACAATACAACAAAGCCAGTAATAAATTAAGGGAAGAATACACCACATTCATTACACAACCTAACAAAACAAACAAAGAAAAATGGATCACAGCAAAATCAGATTTTGAGCTATGCTTAGACAGAAAAGAAAACCTATATCGTCAGTATTATGAAGCCACCCTATACAAATACGGTAACAAAGCAGGAAAACTATTAAAAAAAGATTCGCAAAAGGACATAACACGACCTCCCATATACTAGCTTTAAAAAATACACAAGGAACAATATGTAGAAATCCTAAAGCTATAAACTCAATTTTACACACATTTATGAAAAACTATATCATGAAGACAACAGAGATATGAATCAACATTCTTTCCTTGAAACACTACAATTGCCAAAACTAATAAAACCTAATGCTTAATAAAAATATCATAGAACTAGAAGTCCAAAATTCTGTCAAACAAATAAAAAATGGAAAAGCACCAGGTCCAGATGGTTACACAGGAGAATTTTACAAAACACTAAAAGATGATATCACACCAATAGTCACTATGCTCTTTAACAACATACTACATACAGGCAAATTACCACTACATTCTAATATTGCTCACATAAAATTACTACCAAAAATAGGCAAAGACCCAACAATTCCTGGTTTATACAGACCGATTTGTTTAATAGACCAAGATATTAAAATAATATCCAAAATAATGGCAGATAGACTAGCCTCTCTGATGCCTAAACTTATAAAACCTGCACAGGTTGGATTCATCAAAGGACGAGCAGCAGTCACCAACATTAGAAAGGTTCTAACTATACTAGACAGAACTAAGCACTGTCCCCAACCAGAGGAACATCCAACATTAATAACCTTAGAATTGAAAAAGCATTTGACAACATAAGGTGTCCTGGCTACAAGCAGTGCTCGACAAAATGAATATAAAGAACAACTTTACAACATTTCTCAACAGCCTTTATTTCAATCCCATGGCCAGAATACATACACCAGGGTTCTTATCTCCCACATTTCAATTATATAAGGGAACAAGACAGGGATGTCCCCTGCCCCCACTTCTATTTGATTTGGCCACAGAACCATTAGATAATCATTAGAAGAATTAGAACTATACAAGGGAATCAATATTGACAAAAAAGAAGTAAAACTTGCAATGTTTGCAGACATAATATTATTTATGTCTCAACCACAAAAACGATTAAAAAAGGTACTCACACACATTCAAGATGTCGGTAAATAGCGGGATTCTATATTAATATATCTAAAAGTAAATTATTAGAACTAAAAAATCCCAAATCTGAACAGTTCTGGTGTCAGAAAGGCAGAAATCTAAAAACAGTATCCACACACATCACTTACTTAGGGATAAAAATTGGACGTACTCCTGACACAATATATAAATTAAACTACCCGCCTTTATTCAAAAAAATAACTGATAAATTAAAAAAATGGGAACATTTACCACTATCATTAATGGGACGATGTCAATTATTAAAAATGATAACTTTTCTAAAATTACTATATCCACTTCAGACCATCCCTATATTATTAACAGACAGATATAACAAACATAAACAAAATGTTCACAAAGTTTCTATGGCAAAGCAAAAAAACAAAAATTGCATTACAAAAACTAATTTTACCAAAAGAGGAAGGAGAAATAAACCTCCCAAATATCCAAAAATTACAATATTGCCTGTTTGAGTCGCCACATTCTAGACCGGCTACAGGACTCCCAGCATTATTCGAATATCCCCTTAGAAGAAGCATTAATAGCTCCAGAAAATCTCAAAAGTCTCTTACACTCAAAATACACCTACTGGCTGAGCATAGCACAGAGATCAATAGTCCTAAGAGACACATTGGTAACATGGAAAGAGATAAAATACACAAACTACCATATCTTATCTAGACACAGGCCGCTATGTGACCACATAGAATTTACTCCTGGAAAAGACGGCCCATTATGTAAAGAATGAAAAGAAAAGGGAATCCACACAGCGGGGAACTACTGCATGAATCTGATAGAAAAAGAAGTAATAATGAAATATAACCAAATAACCAGCTCCTCACCTACACACAAATGTCTCCAACCTGGAGGAAAGAATCTACATAAAGAAGCTGCAGAAACAACATCAAAATCATCCATCAATTTCAAACCTATAGAAAAACTTACAAAATTTCTATTCACATACACATACCCCAAAACTTTTTAAGACATGGGCCCTTCAGCCTTTAGATCAAAGCATACAAAAAAAAAATATTAGAAGGATGGTCAAAAGTAAAAAAAAAAATGTACATATAGTGAAAAATGGAAAGAAACATACCAAAAAATGATAAAAATCCAAAAAGAATAACAAATTGTCCTAGATGTAACTCAACAAACACAGACCTATGGCACAGATTATGGACATGTAACAACATCCAAAACTTCTGGTAAAACAATCAACAATATATACAGTAGAAGCAGACTGGAAAATAAATTTACCACTAGACCCGATATCATATATATTTCATTACAAAGATGGGAAAAATCAAACATCACAAATCCCACAAATAATCCACGCCGTACTATTAGAGGCTATAAGATGCATCATGAACTCCTGGATACACCAGATGACCCCCACAACTACAGAAGTGACATCCCAGATGAAATACATGATGTGTATGGAGAGAATAGATACATTAACCCCTTAAGGACAGAGCCCATTTTGGCCTTAATGTCTGGGCCAAATTTTGGAATTCTGACATGTCACTTTATGTGGTAATAGCTTTGAAACAGTTTTACTTATCCAAGCCGTTCTGAGATTGTTTTTCTCGTGACACATTGTACTTCATGACAGCGGTAAATTTGAGTCAATATAAATCACCTTTATTTTTAAAAAAATCCTAAATTTACAGAAAATTTTGAAAAATTTGTAATTTTCAAACTTTGAATTTCTCTGCTTTTAAGGTAGATAGTGATTTCTCATAAAATAGTTATTACTTTACATTTCCCATATGTCTACTTTATGTTGCCATCATTTTGTTGATGTAATTTTATTTTTTGGGGACGTTAGAAGGCTTAGAATTTTAGAAGCAATTCTTAAAATTTTTAAGAAATTTTCCAAAACCATTTTTTTAAGGACCAGTTCAGTTCTGAAGTCAGTTTGTGGGGCTAACATAATAGAAACCACCATAAATTTCCCCATTTTAGAAACTACACCCCTCAAGGTTTTCAAAACTGATTTTACAAACTTTGTTAACCCTTTATGTATTCCACAAGATTTAAAGGAAAATGGAGATGACATTTATAAATTTCACTTTTTTTGGCACGTTTTCCATTTTAATGCATTTTTTCCTGTAACACATCAAGGGTTAATAGCCAAACAAAACTCCAAAACTATTACCCTGATTCTGCGATTTACAGAAACACCCCACATGTGGTAGTAAACTACTGTATGAGCACACGGCAGGGCGCAGAAGAAAAGGTGCGCCAGATGGTTTTTGGAGGGCAAATTTTGCTGGACTGGTTTTTAGACACCATGTCCCATTTGAGGCCCCCCTAAAGCTCCCTACAGTAGAAACAACCAAAAAGTGCCCATATTTTGGAAACTACGGGATAAGGTGAAGTGTTATTGATACTATTTTGGGGTACATATGATTTTTGATCGCTTTATATGACACTTTTTGTTAGGCAAAGTAACCAAAAATGGATGTTCTGGCACAGTTTTTATTTTTTATTTTGTACAGTGTTCATCTAACAGGTTAGGTCATGTAAATACAAAAAAAGTGTTGAGCAGCACTTTATGCCGGGTGCTGTATCCTAAAGAACTCCGGACCAAGGAATCCTCCCCACGTATAGAAACAAAAAGAAAGGCAGCACTCCGGTCTTCCGTACAAAAAAAGTGGATCCTTTATTACATCAAATAACGCAACGTTTCAACTGCTCATTGCAGTCTTTGTCAAGCAGTGGACATAGTGCTCCAGTGAAATATATATAAGGATATCAATCAGTGGTAACATAATTACATACTTAACAAACATATCAATATTTCGCAACAAATCATGTGTCATCATAATATAGCATAGCAATCATAGTGACAAAAAATACAATACATATTCATAGTCGTGTTTTACTATAATCCAGTGATAATCATGTACATATAAATCATAAATATATCTTAATTACTCCTCATCAGTGCATCATTTGTAGCTGTGCATACTAATAAAAATCACATGTGTGACTGAGTGATTAATTATTTTAAAATAACCGCATGGCGCTCACCTTGCATATGTGTTCCCCATTACTGGAATCCAGCGTACCATCTGGCGCTATGCGCATGCGCCAAAACAAAAATGGATTGGTTCAATTGATACATAAAGATGCGCATGTGCGCATATCATTCCGGGATCTTGCCCTCAACCAAGATGGTAGCGCTGTCACATATCCACACATAGCGCAGATGCAAGGAAGGAACCACCTCCCAAAGTTCGTAGCCATAGTTACCATCGTAAACTAATATCATAAACAGCTAGGGCTGAGGCATGTCCGTGAGTGCGGGCCCACTGTCTCCATACACTAGAGACAGTGTACCCCATTTACCCGCAGCGGAGACCAGGAACATTTCCATGCCCCACATCCCCACGTAGGATAACTCTCACTTCCGCCTCATCAGTCCCTATCAGCCGTTACCAGATGATCAACTTAGGAAAAGGGACCATCCTCAGTGATCCTGAGGGAGGTCACCCATTTCCCCAAAAGAGAAAAAGAGGAGCATATTCAGGATTGTTCCTAGTTCACTCCCTCTGCCAATTCATTTCTATCTGGATAATGTCTCCGCGCTACCATCTCCCCAAAGTAAAAAGAAAAAAAGATTAAAAAATACAGCATTTTTTGACATGGTACGCTGACATATTCAATATATAGGTACATCAATGAACACGTGCGGTGGCGTCATTGCGGTTGCTTGATGATTAAAACTTGAGTCAATGTCATCCTAAGGAAGACAAAAAAGAACACTATAAATATATAATCCTGATGTTATAAATACAGAATATACAGGAACACCTGTCTAAACCATATTCATTCAAGGTGCGGAGCTCCACCGCGACCCGATACTCAGACAACCCTAAACTCCACATTTAATCCCTTTGGTCTCAATGTTTGAAGTGTGAAAATCCAGAATAATTCTCTTCTTTTCAGCATCACATTCCTATCTCCTCCTCTCCTCGGAGGGGCTACCTGATCAAGAATGTAAAATCGGAGATCATTCTCACCATGTTTCATCTCCGTAAAATGCTTAGATACCGGTAGATCCAGTTTTTTCTTTCTAATGCTATATCGATGTTGATTTAATCTCGTTTTTATGTCCCATGTCATCTCCCCCACATAGAGGAGACGACATGGGCATTGCAGCACATAAACAACATATGTAGAATCACATGTTAAAAAGTGTCTGTTCTTATGTACAAATCCAGACTCTGGATGTACAAAGGTTGGTCCCCTAATCATAAATCGACAATTGACACAATTGTAACATGGGTAACTGCCTAGTCTTGTAGAACCAAAGTGCTCACGGAATGATGTCTTACCCGAGCCCACATCCGCATTGACCAGCCGGTCTTTTATGGTTCGAGAGCGCCGATAAGACATAAGTGGAGGTACATTAAACTCCGATATTTGTTTAAAATTACTTCCCAGTATAGGCCAATGTTTCCTCAAAATTCCACTCACTTTGTTACTACTGTAAGTATAAGTGGAAACAAACGGGATACGTCGTTGTTGGTCCAATTCCTCCCGTTTTTTGTTTAATAGTGACTTTCTAGATATACTCAAAGTATCCATTATTTGTTTCTGTACCAATTTTTTCGGGTATTTCCTATCAATAAATTTTTGACCCATAACTTTCAATCTATCTTGAATAACATCCTCATCCTCTACAATGCGCCTCACCCTTAGCATTTGACTATGTGGTAGTGATCTCACCATAGGCCTAGGATGGTTACTGGAGTATAAAAGTAGCGTGTTTTTATCAGTGGGCTTTGTATAGATATCAGTCACAAGCCTATCGTCCAGTCTCTTAACTAATATGTCCAAAAAATTGATCTCACTGTGAGAAGAAGTGATTGTAAATTTCACAGTGGGATCAATATCATTCAGAAAATCCCCAAATTCAGCAAGATCCTGGTCAGAACCTGTCCAGAGGAGGAACACGTCATCTATGTAACGCCACCACCCCAGCACATGTCTGAAGTGGTGGCTCACATAGACCCGCTCCTCCTCCATGCAAGACATGTAGATGTTGGCGTAAGTTGGCGCCACGTGGGACCCCATTGCGGTCCCACGTAATTGAATAAAAATGCGTCCTGGAATAAAAAATAATTATATGTAAGTACCGTTTCCAACAATGACATAAAAAATTCCTTACATTGTGGTGTATACTCTGTTTGTGCAAGACAGCTGCTGACAGCTCACATGCCTCCAGTATGTGTAATCGAAGTATAAAGGCTAACTACGTCCGCTGATGCCAGAATGACATGTTCAGGGAGATGAATTTCCCCTATAACATTAAGAAAATGAGTAGAATCCCTTATATAGGATCTAGCTGACCGAGCAAAGGGAGACAACACTCTATCAAGGAAGATCGCTATCTGTGAGAAAAGAGATCCCACCCCAGAGACAATTGGCCATCCCGGGGTTTTTTTTAATGATTTATGTATCTTAGGTAACACATATAGGACCGGTGTCCTGGGTTTTTCAACATATAAAAAATCATGTAACTTGTCATCAATTATATTCCTCTCCTTGGCTGTGTCTAAAATATTACGTACATGTCTTAATATCTCAAACTTGGGATCATTGTTCACTCGTCTATATACTTCCTGGTCATTCAGCTGTCTATTGATTTCTTGCATATAATCAGAGGTATCCATAATAACCACCGCCCCACCCTTATCTGCCGGTTTAATGGTCAGATGAGGGTTCTCAGTAAGTTCTTTCAAGGCAGCGGTTTCATCTGGAGAAAGGTTACCTTTATATTGGAGACCAGCACCCTGTTTCAACATATCCATATCATTTTTCACTGCATTAATAAAAGTATCAATTGCTACATGATTAATAGGAGGAACAAAGTCACTCTTACAAAACAATTGCCAATCCTGAAGCTTCAATTCCGAATGTCCAGACAAAGATGAAATATTGGTATTCTTATCAAACCATATTTTAAGTTTGATAGATCTATACAGTCTATGCAAATCTAGTTCCAGTTGGAACCAGTCCACTTTTTCAACAGGACAAAAAGACAAGCCCTTCTGCAACACCATCTCTTGAGTATGTGATATTGTATAAGAAGATATATTTACCACTATGTTGTCTTTTTCCGTAGATTCATATTCCTCTGTGCTCATTGTGGTTTGTCTTTTATGCCACTTCTGCTGTCTCCTCCCTCCTCGTCTGGTCCGGTGGGATCTGGGCCACGGCCTAAAAAACGTGGATTAGATGTAGAAACCACCGAAGGTTCCGTTGCCACAGCTGGGGAGGAACCTGGAGAGGTAGAAGATACAGTCCTCCCAGATTTATAAGGAGTACGATGCACATTTTTATTATCCACTCTTTTATTCCGTCTTTGTTCACCTTGCCAACAATATACAAAACCAGAGACATAGTCCTCCATGTCCCTTTGCCACTTCTTTCGTTTAGTTGCTTGCAGCTCAACCTTTAACTTCTCAAAATAAGTAGTGCATGAGGAGAAATATTTTTCACTCTCATCAGATAACATAGAGTTCGTCAAATCCATTCTGGTTTCTTGACTTTTTGATCATCGCTTGAAATTACTTTTTATGATGTATGCTGACAAAAAATTGCATTTTTGGTACATTTTTAATTTTTTTACTGTGTTCACCTGAAGTGTTAGGTCATGTGATATTTTTATAGAGCGGGTTGATACGGATGTGGCGATACCTAATATGTCTACTTTTTAAAAAAAAATTTCAGTTTTACACTATAAAGAAAAAAAAATTCTGTTTTAGTGTCTCCATTTTCTGAAAGCCATATTTATTGTTTGGGCGATTGTCTTATGTAGGGGCTCATTTTTTGAGGGAAGAGATGACGGTTTGATTGGTATTTTTGAGTAAATATGTCTTTTTGATCGTTTGGAAGTACACTTTTTGTGACTTTTTTGCTGTTTTTTTACAGCCTTCATCTGAGGTGGTAGATTATGGGACATTTTTACAGATCACGTTGTTACGGACACAGCAATACCTAATATGTCTGTTTTTTACATTCTGTATTGTACTGAATTGAACTGTCAGCGTCTTACACAGTACAGACTGGATCTCCTGGGCTTCTGTACCTGTGTAAGGCATCGGAGCTACCATGGCAACCATCGGCCCCCTGTCAGCGCACTGCGAGGTTCCGGTGGAGTCAGAGGGATCCCTGTCACTCGGCAAAACCCACAAGTGTCGCTGTCAGCGCTGACCGCCGCATGTGGAAGGGTTAATCTGCCGGCATCACCACATAAAGCAATGTCGGTGGATGCAGCAGGGGCCCAACTATCAACAACAGCCGGGCGGGCGCAGCTCCGATCACATCATATATGTGTACGTGAGGATGCGTGAAGGGGTTAAAGGGAGTGTGTCATCAGAAAACGACCTGTTGTCTCAGTCAAGTTTTTCCATTAAACGTCTTTTCAGAATGTCTGGTGCTTTTGATTTTCTGGGCATGTTCTGTGACCTGTGCAGAGGTCAGGAGGAAGAAGATAAGATGTAGCCATCATCTGTAGAGAAAATGGTGGATCATGTGTTATCTATACAGAGGTGATACCTGTCATTGAAATCCTGCCTGTGATGATAATGCCAATAGCATACAGCAAGTGTGAGATAAAACTAACCACATCTTCAGGCACAGTCACAGTATAGCGCTAAATAACTATACATGAGGCAGAGGTACAGATGATAGCAGAGGTATACCCACCAAACCAGATGCCAGGAGCCCAATTCTGTATTGACAGAACCTCTGACCGACTGAGGGCAGCGTATTATTGAGACTGGTTCTCTCTTTTGAATAAAGGGAGCGTTCCCCTCTCGTGATGAGCGAGCATGCTCAGCCGAACTCGCTGTTCGGCTGAGCATGCCGGTGCTCGGGTACACTCGGTGTTTGGCCAAATTCCGGGTGTACTGGAGCGCCATGCTCGAGTCCCCAGCCCGCATGCTAATTAATTAGAGGGATGGCATTCAGTGTAATGCTGTAGCCATCTTGGCTACTAGCATTACACTGATTGGCTGGCCAGGAACGCGTCATCGGGTGCTATATAGCACCCGGTCACATGTGACCGGCCAGTCGCTCTAATTTACATGAATGGAGCTTAGCCGCGCCCAGGCCAGTGATAGTAGTCGTGACGTCACTGGGCCTGCGGTAAACACAGAGAAGGCCGCGGTGCTCCTGCAGCGCCGCTGCCTTCTCAAACAGCTGATCGGCGGGGGCCCCGGGTGTCGGACCCCTGCCGATCAGATGCTGATGATCTATCCAGAGGATAGATTATCAGTTTGAAACAACTGCAGAACCCCTTTAATTACAGTGTAGGGTATTTCCTATATTTAGCCCAAGGGCTCCTTTTTTTAGAGAATTGAAGGGGAGTGTGATTTTCCCAGTGGTAGAGTTGTTCAAATCTATAGATCTAATCCCCTTTAGCTTTCCAGTGGGCTATTTGTGGTGGGTCCGTCTGTTTCCAACATTGTGCTATTAAAATTCTGGCTATTGCTAATAGGGGTTGTAACAGCTTCTTTGGGGTTGAGAGATGTACCACCGATCGTTAGTGTCGGTAGTAGTTCGGTGTATAATAAAGAGAAAAGACTTTTTTGGCTCTTTTTTCTGCAGTATCAGTTTCTCAAAGATCGTGTGGACAGTGGTTTTATCTAATTCTCCTTTCTGAGTATTCACATATTTCCGCAGATGTTGAATATGAAAGGGGAATAGTATACTTAGAGCAGGATTTGCTTTTAATGACTCAACATTGAAAGTTTGGTCATTCAGACTCAAATCTAATACTGGGGTGGAGAGGTTTGTATAATTCTTGGGAAGTGTTTCCCTAAAGCTTTTAGACGTATCCTGAAGAGCGTCTCTCACTTGTACTAGAGAAAGTGTCTCACTAATTAGGGTTTGCTTTAGACCGTATTTATGCCATAACTCTACTGAGTGTTTTGTTAGTTTATTATTAATATTTTTACAAATTCCTTCGGAGTATTTAGTGGTTAGTATTAGATAGCGTAGAGGTTGGCTGCACATTTCCACCTCTGCTGAAATGTCTAGTCTGTTTTTTAGTTCTGAGTCATTCCATTATTCTGGCGCTTTGAATGGACTTATAATTAGAGATGAGCGAGTAGTGTTCGATCGAGCCGGTATTCGATCGAATACTACGCTATTCGGCGTACTCGATTTCAATCGAGTATAACGGCGATGGCGCACTGAGAATTCGTTTCCCCTCCCACCTTCCCTGGCGCTCTTTTTCCACCAATCAACATGCAGGGGGGGTATGACAGGCACGCTGAGCACGCTGGCAGCGCGAAAACAGCGTCTACATGGATTGGCTGGAAAAACCATGTGACCTCGAATATTAAAAACTCAGCTCTTCCTGCTCGTACGCATATGCTGCGTGAACTTAGTCAGGGACAGAGGCTGGAGAAGGGACAGACAGGTTTTAGCAGTTGGACAGGCAGGAGCGTGATTAAAAGCCCTTATCAGGGCTACTATAGTGCAGTACAGTGATAGCTTTACTACAAGATACACTTCACAGAGAACGGCTGCCGTATTCAGGGATAGCTGCTGGAGTAGGGACAGAGAGAGGCATTAGTGGTGTATTAGGTGCTCTGCTACATACCAAACTATATTTGGCACTACTGTTCTGCGTTCTTTTTGGCTGCAAAACCCTGTTATATACCTAGTGTGTATATGCACCATCTGATCTGGCAGTATACGGCTGTGAATTTTTTTTTTTTTTTTTAAATACAGTTTATTTGGCTCTAGTGTTCTGGGTTCTGTGTGCCTGCAATACCCTTTTTGTATACCAGGTGTAAATACCCACCGTCTGAGCAGTTAGTACACGACTGTGTACCTTGAAATATACAATATCTAGGCCTTTTAATTGGCCACTATACTGTGCGTTCTCTTGCTAAATTATTTCACATACCTGGTGTAAATACCCACCGTCTGAGCAGTTAGTACACGGCTGTGTACCTTGAAATATACAATATCTAGGCCTTTTAATTGGCCACTGTACTGTGCGTTCAATTGCTAAATTATTTCACATACCTGGTGTAAATACCCACCGTCTGAGCAGTTAGTACACGGCTGTGTACCTTGAAATATACAATATCTAGGCCTTTTAATTGGCCACTATACTGTGCGTTCTCTTGCTAAATTATTTTAAAAACCTGGTGTAAATACCCACCGTCTGAGCAGTTAGTACACGGCTGTGTACCTTGAAATATACAATATCTAGGCCTTTTAATTGGCCACTATACTGTGCGTTCTCTTGCTAAATTATTTCACATACCTGGTGTAAATACCCACCGTCTGAGCAGTTAGTACACGGCTGTGTACCTTGAAATATACAATATCTAGGCCTTTTAATTGGCCACTATACTGTGCGTTCTCTTGCTAAATTATTTCACATACCTGGTGTAAATACCCACCGTCTGAGCAGTTAGTACACGGCTGTGTACCTTGAAATATACAATATCTAGGCCTTTTAATTGGCCACTATACTGTGCGTTCTCTTGCTAAATTATTTCACATACCTGGTGTAAATACCCACCGTCTGAGCAGTTAGTACACGGCTGTGTACCTTGAAATATACAATATCTAGGCCTTTTAATTGGCCACTATTACTGTGCGTTCTCTTGCTAAATTATTTTAAAAACCTGGTGTAAATACCCACCGTCTGAGCAGTTAGTACACGGCTGTGTACCTTGAAATATACAATATCTAGGCCTTTTAATTGGCCACTATACTGTGCGTTCTCTTGCTAAATTATTTCACATACCTGGTGTAAATACCCACCGTCTGAGCAGTTAGTACATGGCTGTGTACCTTGAAATATACAATATCTAGGCCTTTTAATTGGCCACTATACTGTGCGTTCTCTTGCTAAATTATTTCACATACCTGGTGTAAATACCCACCGTCTGAGCAGTTAGTACACGGCTGTGTACCTTGAAATATACAATATCTAGGCCTTTTAATTGGCCACTATACTGTGCGTTCTCTTGCTAAATTATTTTAAAAACCTGGTGTAAATACCCACCGTCTGAGCAGTTAGTACACGGCTGTGTACCTTGAAATATACAATATCTAGGCCTTTTAATTGGCCACTATACTGTGCGTTCTCTTGCTAAATTATTTCACATACCTAATTATATACCCAAATATTGTATTTGCAACCAAAAAAAAATAAAATGCGGAGGGGGGCTAGCGGAATCGGACGTGGACGAGGACGAGGACGGGGGCGCGGAAATGCTGTTGGTGGCCTTGTTGAAGCCAGTGGGGATACAATGCGTGCTGGTGAGGGTCAGCCAGGATCCCACTCATCCAGAATCCCTGCCTTTATGGGACAGTTAAGCAGGGGGCGAGTTACACCGCTGTTGAGGCCTGAGCAGGTTGAACAGGTGGTGCAATGGATAGCCGATAGCGCTTCCACACAGTTGTCCACCGGCCAGTCATCCACACAGTCTCACTCTGACCCTCCTTCCTCCACACCTGGCCAACAGAGTCATCCCACCCTTGACCCCTCCCAGGAGCTCTTTTCGGGTCCTTTTTCAGAAGTGCCGGAAGAATCCCAGGAGCTAGCAGAGGAATTTGTTTGTAGTGATGCCCAAACACTTGAGTTTTCGCCATCTCCTGCTGATGTGGACCCTGAACCAGCATCTGTTATCATGAGCGATGATGATGATGAGACGCAGTTGCCATCAAGGGAGGCTGTTGGAATGTCCAGTGGGCAGGAGGAGGAGCAGAGTGAGGAAGAGGAGGTGGTGGATGACGAAATGACCGACCCCACTTGGCCAGGGGTGATGTCCAGCGGGGAAAGCAGTGGAGAGGTGGTGGTCTGCGCAGCACCGAAAAAGGCAGCAAGAGGCAGAGGGATGTCCACAGGCAGAGGGATGTCCACAGGCAGAGGGATGTCCAGAGGCAGAGGGATGTCCAGAGGCAGAGGACAGTCCAGACAGAGTAGTGAGGCCACAGCCAGCACGGCCGAAGCTGTTCCCGGCAGCGGGCAGTCGCGCGAAGCTCCCCCATCGAGGCCTCGTACTTCTGTGGTGTGGAGATTTTTTAATGTTTGTGCGGATGACAAACTGAGCGCGGTTTGCACACTCTGCCACTCAAAACTGAGTAGGGGCTCTGAGAAGAGCAATCTGACCACCTCAGGCATGCGGCGTCACTTGGAATTCAAGCACTGGGCTGAGTGGGAGAGAGCAAACGCAATACAACCTGCGCCCGGTCCTGCTGCCACTGCCTCTTCCCCTTTGTTGTGTGCTGCCACTGCGGTCCAGACCTCCAGCCAGGACACCTCCACATCTGCCTCTGCCTCGGCTACTTTGGGGCCTTCTCCTTCAGCCTCCCCTTCCCCCGCCTCTTCGCCTGCACCTTCACACTCCTCGTCCCAACAACTGTCCATCTCGCAGGCGTTCGACCGCAGGCGGAAGTACACCTCGAGTCACCCCCAAGCCCAAGCCTTAAACTGCCACATCTCCAAACTGCTGGCCCTGGAGATGTTGCCGTTTAGGCTTGTGGAGACGCAGGCCTTCCGCGACCTGATGGCGGCTGCCGCACCTCGCTATTCCGTCCCCAGCCGCCACTACTTTTCCCGGAGTGCCGTCCCCGCCCTGCACCAGCACGTGACGCGTAACATCAGGCGGGCCCTGAGGTACGCAGTCAGCACAAAGGTCCACTTGACCACCGACTCATGGACAAGCGCTTGCGGCCAGGGACGCTACATCTCTTTGACGGCACACTGGGTGAATGTAGTGGAAGCGGGGACGGGGTCGCAAACAGAGACGGCCTACCTACCACCCCCGCCCAAGATTGCCAGCATGGGTTCTGATAAACCCCCCTCCTCCTCCTCCTCCTCCTCCTGTGCCTTAACATCGCCCTCACCCGCTAGCTGGAAGCGTTGCAGCACTGGCGCGGGGAGACGTCAGCAGGCGGTGCTAAAGCTCATCAGCTTGGGCGACAGGAAGCACAGCGCCCCAGAGGTGAGGGACGCCATATTGCAGCAGACAGAGATGTGGCTGTCGCCGCTGCAGCTAGGACCAGGCATGGTCGTGTGCGATAACGGCCGTAACCTGGTGGCGGCTCTGGAGCTTGCCGAACTCAATCACGTACCATGCCTGGCCCACGTTTTTAATCTGGTAGTCCAAAAATTTCTAAAGACTTACCCCAACCTGGCAGAGCTACTGGTGAAAGTGCGGCGCTTGTGCGCTCACTTTCGGAAGTCAACTGTAGCTGCTGCTAGCTTAAAAAAACTCCAGCAACGCCTCCATTTGCCTGAACATCGGCTGTTGTGCGACCTGCCGACTCGCTGGAATTCCACCTATTCCATGTTGGCCAGGGTGTGTGAGCAGCAGAGAGCATTGATGGAGTACCAGATAATGAATCCACGCGTGCCTCCAACTCAGCTCCCTCAGTTTGCCAACCACGAGTGGCCATGGATGGCAGACATATGCGATGTACTGCGTATCTTTGAGGAGTCCACCAAGAAGGTCAGCAGCGAGGACACTATAGTGAGCGTAACCATCCCGCTCCTATGCGTCCTTAAAGTGTTGAGGTGGACATAAACCTGTCCTTTCTGGAATTCAGTCAGTCATTCCGAATTGTTTTGAACACGGGTGCGCACAATAATTAAGGACAAAACACAGACTTATGATTCCAGTATTAAGTCCTTTGGCCGTGCTTCTGTGGCAAAATCATTACAGCCTCTGGCTTGTTTCTTTATTAACACACGTACTTATTCGATACAAAAAGGAAAGGGGGCGTAAGCATGCAAATAGCAAACAATATAATCCTTGATTGGATAGAAGTTGCATTCCATTCTACATCACTAGCTTGAAAAAGTCATATTGATAAGAGTACGGGGGCCATCTTGGACTAGTTAAATATATACATATATTATACGCAAGCTTTATAAAAGTTACAAAGTATAAAAATATAATATAAAAAGGTTCTTGATTATACACACATTCCTTTGTGACACACTGACATTCTATACAGCTGCATAAGCATTTACAAAGCTGAGATATATATATATATTTGTATAGCATTAAATACATGTATATCCAAATGACATAACACTGTGAGGGGAAAATTCAGTATTTCGACCGGTCTACCTTCACAAAAGAATCGCTCATCGCAATAAGGGAGAACGCATTGCACGCAGAGGAGACGGGGGTAGGAGGAGACGCAACGGAGCTACACAGTCAGACCACACTTTTGTCTGCTTCACGGTGGCAGTTGCAGGAGGAGGAGGATGAGGAGGAGGAGGACGACGTGGAGGTGGCTGTGGAAGAGGAGGAGGATGCTGGCGGCGAGGGTAGCAGTCAGGCTGTGTGCGTCCCATTGGTTCAGCGCGGATGGGGCGGAGAGGAGGCGGAAGAGGAAGAGGAGGAAATGGCAAGTGATCCTTCTGGTGGGGGCAGTGAGGTCATGCCTATTCAGAGTCTGGCACACATGGCTGACTTCATGCTGGGCTGCTTTTCCCGGGACACACGTGTTGTCCGGATAGTGGAGAACAAACTGTACTGGGTCTTCGCACTCCTGGACCCCCGGTATAAAGATAACGTCTCCTCTTTTATTCCGGTAGAGGAGAGGACGAATCGATTGCTGGAATACCAGAGGGAACTCGTGCAGAACATGATGGAGATTTTGCCACCCACCATCGCTGGCGGCAGAGAGGAGAGGGTCTCCCAGAGTCCCACAACATCAATCAGGCCCACAGCCACCAGGGGAACACTCTCCAAGGTGTGGGACACGTTCATGGCACCCCCTCGTGCAACTTCCATCACTGCGGGGGCCCGCTATCAGCAGGAGGGACAAGTATCGGCGGATGTTGCGGGAGTACCTGGCAGACCGTAACCCTGTCCTCCCCGATCCCTCGGCGTCCTACACTTACTGGGTCTCCAAGTTGGACACGTGGCTGGAACTGTCCCTGTACGCCTTGGAGGTGCTTGCCTGCCCTGCCGCCAGCGTGCTATCAGAAAGGGTGTTCAGCGCAGCCGGGGGCATTATAACCGATAAGCGCAGCCGCCTGTCAACCGACAGTGCCGACAGGCTGACGCTAATCAAAATGAACAGCAAGTGGATTGACCCGGACTTTGCTTCTCCAACCGTGGAAAGCAGCCAAAAGTGAAGTGCCATCTGTATGAAGTGCCATTTCCTCCTCCACCTCCTCCTCCTCCTCCTTAACCGCCGTAGAATTGCTCCGTAAATAAGAAAAATTTATATATTTATGGCTCACCTCTTGGGCCTCCACAAAATGTTTAAGAGGTCTCACCTCTTGGGCCTCCACATAATTTTTAACAGGTCTCACCTCTTGGGCCTCCACATAATTTTTAAGAGGTCTCACCTCTTGGGCCTGCACAAAATGTTTAAGAGGTCTCACCTCTTGGGCCTCCACATAATTTTTTAACAGGTCTCACCTCTTGGGCCTCCACATAATTTTTAAGAGGTCTCACCTCTTGGGCCTGCACAAAATGTTTAAGAGGTCTCACCTCTTGGGCCTCCACATAATTTTTAACAGGTCTCACCTCTTGGGCCTCCACATAATTTTTAACAGGTCTCACCTCTTGGGCCTCCACATAATTTTTAAGAGGTCTCACCTCTTGGGCCTGCACAAAATGTTTAAGAGGTCTCACCTCTTGGGCCTCCACATAATTTTTAACAGGTCTCACCTCTTGGGCCTCCACATAATTTTTAACAGGTCTCACCTCTTGGGCCTCCACATAATTTTTAACAGGTCTCACCTCTTGGGCCTCCACATAATTTTTAACAGGTCTCACCTCTTGGGCCTCCACATAATTTTTAACAGGTCTCACCTCTTGGGCCTGCACAAAATGTTTAAGAGGTCTCACCTCTTGGGCCTCCACATAATTTTTAACAGGTCTCACCTCTTGGGCCTCCACATAATTTTTAACAGGTCTCACCTCTTGGGCCTCCACAAAATCTTTAAGAGGTCTCACCTCTTGGGCCTCCACATAATTTTTAAGAGGTGTCACCTCTTGGGCCTCCACAAAATCTTTAAGAGGTCTCACCTCTTGGGCCTCCACATAATTTTTAATACGTCTCACCTCTTGGGCCTCCACATAATTTTTAACCCATCTCACCTCTTGGGCCTCCACAAAATCTTAAAGAGGTCTCACCTCTTGGGCCTCCACATAATTTTTAAGAGGTCTCACCTCTTGGGCCTCCACATAATTTTTTAACAGGTCTCACCTCTTGGGCCTGCACAAAATGTTTAAGAGGTCTCACCTCTTGGGCCTCCACATAATTTTTAAGAGGTCTCACCTCTTGGGCCTCCACATAATTTTATCGAGGTCTCACCTCTTGGGCCTCCACATAATTTTTAAGAGGTCTCACCTCTTGGGGCTCCACAAAATGTTTAAGAGGTCTCACCTCTTTAGCCTCCACACAATTTTTAAGACGTCTCACCTCTTGGGCCTCCACAAAATTTTCCATGAGCCTCTGGCCAGCTCACGGCCTCTTCCTGCCTTTTGCGGTCCTACGCATCCCTCAACATCCCCACTGCTTTACCTGCTAGACATGACACTGGGCAAGGTCGGGTCACTGACATCTCAAGCGCCAACAATTTGGGCATTTTAAGGCTTCTGCATGTGTTTGAGTTGTTTTTACATTTTAAAGAAGACATGTCTGACCACATCTCACACACACACACAATGACAATTAGGGGTGGGGTCTATTTGCTTTCCCCCTTGCCTATGCCATCTGTGGTTGTCATAGGCAACGTGATTTTAAGGGGTGCAGAATTTCATCTTCTTTTTTGTCTAGTTTGGCTTGGGGTCCATGGCAATGTAGAGGAAAGAAGGTTTCCTTGTATGGTCTCACTTTACAGAGAGGTTAGATTGTCTTTGGAGTGTATTGTTGAGAGGCTGTGATAGTGGCGTAATAGTGCGACTTGGGCGCGTTATATGCACCCAGACATGCTTCCCCTGCTGTCCCAGTTGCATTCCAGCAGTGTTGGCATCCTTTTCTGAGGTTTCAGGGTGGACTTGGTGACCTCCAAGTGGTCGAATTGAGATTTCCAAGTGGCGAGCATTTTTTCCCCATAGACTTTAATGGGATTCGATATTCGGTCGAATAGTCGAATTTCGCGGTCTATTCGAATCGAATTTCGAACTTTCGAATATTTCACTACTCGCTCATCTCTACTTATAATAGGCTCTAAAGTCAGGAAGACTCAGTCCTCCATTTTTTGTGTTGGATTAGGTGTTTGTTAGCTAATCGAGGTCCCTTTTTCCACCATAGAAAGGAGGACAGCATGGTGCATAGCCGGGTGAAGAACTGACTTGGCAGTTGTATAGGGAGAGTCTGCATATAGTATAGTATTTTAGGTAAAATCACTGTTTTGATCAACGCTTTTCGCCCAAACCAAGATACATATGGGATTTCCTAACTATCCATCAACTCCTTGACTATTATCTGCCGCCCATTTGAATGGGGTAATTCTTTGTAAGTGAAGGCATGTCTGGTTTGGTATGTTAATATTGAGGATCTGGGATTTTGTTGGATTAATTTTAAAATTAGACAATGTTCAGAAAGAGTCAAAAATGTCTATAATAGCAGGTAGTGCTTCTTCTGGGTTGGAAATAAAGAAGAGTACGTCGTCAGCAAATGTTGCTAATTGGTGTGTGCGGGGGCCTATTTTAACTCCTTGAATTCTTGGATCCTGCCTAAAGGCTTGAAGTACTGTTTCTAGTGTCAAAACAAATAGTAAAGGTGGGCAACCTTGACGAGTGCCGTTATTTATACTAAATCTAGGTGGTAATGTGTCATTGACCCATATTTGTGCACTTGGATAAGAGTACATTGACATAATAGTGTCTATAAATGGGTGGGGATACCATATATATTCAGTGCTCTTTGCATAAATAGCCAATTTACCCTATCAAAAGCCTTCTCAGCGTCGGTGCTGAGAAGGACTAAGGGAATTGAGTGTATTTTGGTATATTGCATGACATGTAGTAGTCAGATTGTGTTCATTCTTCCTTCTCTCTGTGGAGTGAAGCCTACTTGTTCTGGGGAAATCAATCCTGGTAGTAGAGGTTTTAGTCTGTTAGCTATCATTTTAGCCAGTAATTTTACATCATTATTTAATAATGAGATAGGTCTATAGCTTGAACATTGGGTGGGGTCTTTACCCTCTTTTTGGATTATGGTAATAAAAGCATGTAACATTTGTGATGGAAGAGGTTCTCCTTGAAGTGTTGTATTACATACATTTAGAAGGTGGGGCAATAGTTGAGTTTTAAAAGTTCTATAATATTGTATTGGGAGTCCGTCCGGACCAGGAGATTTATTAGGTGGGGAATCCATCAGTGCAGTTTCCAATTCTTTATATGTGAAAGGTTAGTTGTTTCTGATTTTCATCTATTTGAGGGAGGTGTAATGTTTGTAGCCAAGAGTCGATTATAGAGGTCTGATTCGTCACGTTGGGTTTTGGTTCATTACTTTGTAAATTATAGAGTTCATTGTAGTAAGCACAAAATCTTTGGGCAATAGACTCAGTAGTGCAGAGATGTTTTGCATCTTGGTCTTTAATTAATTAATGGGATAAAGGATTTCTTTTTTTCTTTTTGTGATATAAGAAGTTTGGATGCTTTGTCCCCGTGGGCATAATACTTAAATTGTGCCTGTAAAAAAGCTTTGGCGGTATAGGTGTTAAGCAAATTTTTAAGGTCCGTGCGGGTTTTATTTAACAATTCCATGTCCTCTGTTGAGAGTCTGTTTGCTTGTTTTCGAGATCATGTATTAATTGATATAGGTCTGCTAGCTTTTATTTTCTCTTCTTATTCACATGGGAGCTTAGAGCAATCATGCGTCCTCTCTGGACAGATTTGTGTGCTTCCCATAATATTCCTTTCGAAACATCCGCTGTGTCATTTAAGGTAAAATAATCTTTTATTTGTTTTTGTAGTTTGATGTGTTTTTCTTTGTCAAGTAGGGTAACGTTTAGTCACCAGCTTTTAATAACCTTGGGCATTCTGGTTAGGCTATATTGGAGTATCACTGGCGCATGGTCCGAAAGGAGTATATTGTCAATTTTTATTGTTTTACATAGGTGCATTTGTTGTTGTGGGACAAATATATAGTCTATACGACTATAAGAACCGTATTGGTGGGAGAAGAAGGTATAATCTTTGTCCCCTGGGTGGAAAGATCTCCAAATGTCTGCTAATAAGTTTCCTTGCAACACTGATTTAATTTGTGTAAGTGCTGTTTGAGAAACTGCTGAATGGTGTGTTGATGTATCTAGGTGGGGATGTAATGTAATGTTGAAATCCCCGCCTATTACAATATTACCTTCTGCAAAGTCCCTAAATTTATTCATTGTTTGTGTGATACATTCTGCTTGGTTAGTGTTTGGGGCGTATATATTTCCAATGGTGTATAACTGTGAACCGAGTACTCCCTTTAAAAATATATACCTCCCATCTGAGTCCTTTAGTTCTGAACGCACCTCAAAAGGAACATTTTTGTGGAATGTTATGCTTACCCCTCTTGAAGCAGAGCTGGATGAAGTACTTGGTACCATCTATCATATTTTAGATGGTGTAGTGTAGGTATGTGTTTGGAACGAAAGTGTGTCTCTTGCAGTAATGCTATTCCTGCCTTATGTTTGAGTAGATGATTTCATATTTGACTCCTTTTTGCAGGCGCGTTCAGACCTCTGACATTAAAGGTACATATATTAGTCGTCGCGATATCCTATATAAAAGAAATGAGATATGCATATTAACATCACATTGAATGTCTTGAAAGTAAGAGGAATCCTGGGAGCATAGCGTATGTTAACTAGTAGAGTACAAAGATTAATAGAGTTAACTCTGGAAAGCAAGTGGTTTACTGCGGCTACCATAGATTTGTTTACGTCAAGTGTTTGGTATCTCTGTGTTCCCTGACGATAAGGAGTTATGACCTCATAACACAGAACAGTGAACATATATAACTTAATAAACATAACCAACGATATATAACGATATATAGGAAGGAGTAGGGGGAAACTATTTTTCTGGTGAACCTATCCCTTTGGTCTAGGCCTCTGTTGACAGTCTCTTAGAGGGACATAAACAATATTATATTATACTTTACAGATAAGTCTTTTGTTCAGGTGTCTTCTCTGTTGGATGCATATGGTTGGTTTAGGCGTCGTGGAGTCATCCTTTGCGGGGTGTTCTTCCCTCTTAGGCGTCTTGAAGTGACAACCGGGGTCCACGGTTCAACTTGGGGGATTGAAGGTAATGTGGCAATGTCTTGTGCTACATTCCAGTCTGGAATTTCTAACGCTTCAATGTCCAGAAGGTCATATATTCTTTGTAAATCTGAAACTGAGTGTATCACAATCTTCCTGCCAGTCCTGGTATATGGAGATTGCTGATCCCTCTATGGCTGGTGGCGGAGATACTCGTGCAGTGGACAATATGAGTTCTTTTGTTTTGTAACTAGTCATTCGGCAAATAACATCTCTGGGACTTTCATTAGGTTGCGGTGTGGGTTTTACAGCCCTATGGACTCTATCCATACTCATGTCCTCCGTCTCTGTGCCCAGAAGGGAAGTAAAGAAAGTGGTCAGTGTTGTTGCCAGCGCGTCTGATGGACTCTGGTATCCCTTTCAATCTAAGATTATTCCTCCGTCCCCGGTTATCTTGTTCCTCTATTAAGGAATAAAGGTAGTTAACATGCGCTTGACAAGTGTCCATATTCCGTGACACCGCAACACTAAATTCATGGTTTGCTGCTTGGGCATTTTCTAGAGCCTCCACTCTCCCATTAATTTGGCGAATATCCTGTTTTATTTCTTTTAGTTCGTTTAGAACAGGTTCTAGTGAGCTAGATAGTAGTGTTTTTAAAAAAGACTTAGATATGACCTGACCTTCATCGATGTGTTGGTCTTCTTGATCACTTTCAGGCTCTGCGTCTGTGCCTTCCTCTGTGTGTGTGGCGGGAGGGATCTGCTTGGTCGGCGCCATCTTGCCTTGTTGGTATGTTGCAGTCGAGGGGGCCCTTTTGATGAAACGCTCCATTTCCCGTTGCGCAAGGGAGGATTTCCCAGGTCCCAGAGTATCTTTGGACCTGTCCTTGGCAGCTTTGCCCATTTTTATCTGGCTCTGGCAGCTAAATTCAGCCCAGAATGGATAGGTCTGCAGCGGAGCTCAGCACTGTGCATGCATCCGGCTCTGCTGCTAAGCTCCGCCGGGTGCAGACCATCTCTCTTGTACGTGTCCTTACTACTCCACCTACTAACATTGTGACTAACAAACCCAAAACCTTCACTTACACCAACCATTGAACTGCAGGATACGACATGCCTTAATATTTTGAGAGCGGACTGGCAAAATTCTCCGAAAAAGTAATGGAATCTGTCATTCTGCTCAGCTCCAGGCTGAGACTTTGAAATTCCATTTTTACCACATCAACATTTTTCTGGGACAAATCGTTTGTACCGAGATGAATAACCAGATCAACTACAGTCTCCTTTGTTGCAGCCTTAACAATATTTGTGATCCGTCTTTTATCCCTGCTTGCAGTAGCACCAGGAAGACATCTCACCTCCTTCAGGTTCTAGACAACTTCATTCTTGTGTCTCCTCCATGTTCTAGACAACTTCATTCTTGTGTCTCCTCCATGTTCTAGACGACTTCATTCTTCTGTCTCCTCCATGTTTTAGACTTCATTCTTGTGTCTCCTTCATTTTCTAGAAAACTTCATTCTTGTGTCTCCTCCATGTTCTAGACGACTTCATTCTTGTGTCTCCTCCACGTTCTAGACGACTTCATTTTTGTGTCTCCTCCATGTCCTAGACGACTTAATTCTTGTGTCTCCTCCATGTTCTAGACAATTTCATTCTTGTGTCTACTCCATGTTCTAGAAGACTTCATTCTTGTGTCTCCTCCATGTTCTAGAAGACTTCATTCTTGTGTCTCCTCCATGTTCTAGACGACTTCATTCTTGTGTCTCCTCCATGTTCTAGAAGACTTCATTCTTGTGTTTCCTCCATGTTCTAGACAACTTCATTCTTGTGTCTCCTCCATGTTCTAGACTTCATTCTTGTGTCTCCTCCATGTTCTAGACGACTTCATTCTTGTGTTTCCTCCATGTTCTAGACGGCTTCATTCTTGTGTCTCCTCCATGTTCTAGACGACTTCATTCTTGTGTCTCCTCCATGTTCTAGACGACTTCATTCTTGTGTCTTCTCCGTGTTCTAGATGACTTCATTCTTGTGTCTCCTCCATTTCCTAGATGATGAGACCTGGAGGTTTCACCAGCAGCTTTGTCAGTATGAAGATCACGTTCTGAGGATGATGTATGAATATTTCCAGGATGATCTGCTCCACATTGTGGAGAACATGAGTCTTCTACCACTTCTACATGAGCTACAATCCCGAAATCTCCCTGATACTGAGGTGAGAGGACATGAGCCGCCGGTGTTGTATATAAATTCCCCAAGTGATATGACGTGTTACAGGCACAGGTTACTTCATCTTTATGGTGGTGGTTGATTCCGCTCCGCTCCCTCTGGTGGGCATGGCCTTCTAGCTGTGGTCACCTGCTTTCTAGCTGCTGGATGCCAGAGGTCTGGACTCACAAACATTTCTCTCCTCCTACTCTGAGGGCCTGGCCTCTGGAGTATTTCTTCTCTTTACTCCACCCAGGCAGCTATGGGAGGGGAAACCTGCCAAAATGTAATGACATTGATAAACCTAAAATTATAATTAAAATAACATTTTAACATTTTGATTTTATCTAAAGTCTGCAAAATACATGCCAAAATGAAAAACTTTCCACCTCCATCGTGGGTCTCATGTGCCAAAAATAGTAAAAAATGTAAAAATAGTCGATTATTTCTCCTTGTCCTGTAGGAGGTTTTCATGTCAAAGTCATAAATCAAATGAAAACACCAAGTAGAAGCTGAAAATGGTAGATTGATATTTCAGTTTCATCTCTTGTAGATATTTTCTTGCCAAAAGTCAAATGTAAAGGAAAGCTCATTAGAATTTTTAATTTTAACATTGTCCTAACATTCAAATCTATTTAAATGATCAGCAGTGGGCGTGGCCAGCATGCAAAATGTTGCTATTTAATTCTGGCCTGAGCAGACAGTGACTCTGTATGTCCACTAAAGAGCGCTCTGCTTGTACACATCTCCAACAGCTAACACAGACAGTGACTCTGTACGTCCACTAGAAGGCGCTCTGCTTGTACACATCTCCAACAGCTAACACAGACAGTGACTCTGTACGTCCACTAGAAGGCGCTCTGCTTGTACACATCTCCTACAGCTAACACAGACAGTGACTCTGTACGTCCACTAGAAGGCGCTCTGCTTGTACACATCTCCTACAGCTAACACAGACAGTGACTCTGTACGTCCACTAAAGGGCACTCTGCTTGTACATAGAATTAATATAATACATAGAATTGGCAGTGCGGCCCTGCAAGTGGCAAGGGGGGGCCTTCGGGGCCCCCCTGGCTTAGGGGCCCGGTCGCAATTGCGACCGCTGCGACCCCTATAGCTACGCCACTGGACCCAGCGCTTAACAAACTGGGCAGCTGCCCTATTCCTTTTTGCGCTAGCCAGACAAGGGCCGAGCCCCTCTACAGTTCACCCATAGTGCGGCTCATCCAGGTAATATATATCTTTGTAACACTGACGTTTATATGTATATGCCTGCAAATTGCTTAACTACCGTTATTTAGATATATCCTGTTCACTGTTAAGGCCCTACTGTTTTTTTCTCCAGTTAACGGAGTGTTCTCTGTCTCCATCCTTGATCCTAAATTCAATGTCCTCTGGACTTTTGTCCCTTCTCCATTTCCTGCACCTCTGCAGTTTCTAGTCCATACCTCCTGAGCAGGACCTGGTCCAAACTTAGATGTATATACTGATATGTGCCTTTCTATACTGACTATTGACTGTAGATTTACTTCTCACTTTGTCGTACTCGCCTGTATGGATCTCCCACGATTTGTACACAATTTTATGTGCCTTATATTTAATCACTATATTTCTTAGGTATCATTACCCTAATACTGTCTCATGTATATATTACAGTACTTCTGATGAAGGCCTTCAGCCGAAAACATTTAAAAATTACTGTATTGGAACGCACTAGAATAAATTAAGAAGATTTATACAACACAAGTGGTGTATAGGAGTTCATTTTATTCATTGACGTGGATTGGGAACAATCTCCTGAAACCCACACCAACTTTCAAGTGCCATCTAAAACTCTTGAATTCATTTGATTTATGACTTTGGCCTGAAAACCTCCTATAGGACGAGGAGAAATAATCGACTATTTATTATTACATTTATTTTTGGCACATAAGATCCATGCTGGAGGTGGAAAAGGAAATTCAAATGGAGGCAGAGATTAGATGAAATTAAAATGTTATATTAATTATAATTTTAGGTTTATGAATGTCATTTCATTCTGGCAGGTTTCACCCCCCCCCCCCCCTAGGGAAAAAAACACAATGCAGCAGCACTCTGCAAACACCAATAACGTACAATATTGCCTTAGTCATAGAAAACATTCTGGTGCTAATATCATTTTTGGTGCCTTAAAGGCCTCCATTAAATCCAGGGATGCAGGTACCAACATGCATGCTGAGCCCACTCTATACCTCTCCTGGTGCCTCACAGCTTCCAATGCAAATACTGAGAGCAGGCTGCAGTTTTATACTTGGGGCTTGTTCACACGACCGTATTTTTCTTTCCGTGCCTGTTCCGTTTTTTTTTGCGGACCGTATGCGGAACCATTCATTTCAGTGGGTTCGCAAGAAAAATGGAAGGTCTACCGTGTGCATTCCATTTCCGTATGTCCGTATTTCCGTTCCGCAAGATTATGAGTCTTGTCCTATTATTGTACGCATTACGGACAAGGATAATACTGTTCTATTAGGAGGCAACTGTTCCGTTCCACAAAATACGGAATGCACACGGATGTCATCCGTATTTTTTGCTGATCCATTTTTTTGCGGACTGCAAAAAATACATACGGTCGTGTGAATGAGCCCTTACTCTGATTAAAATCAGCCTATGAGGCAGACAGGCTTATCAGGAGTGCACGACTGACTGGAGTAGCCACACTTCCAGATCAGTACAACTGCAATATTGTACGTTATTGGTGTTTGCAGAGTGCTGCTGCATTGTGCTTTTTTCCTTTGTATCTTTAGCCATGGCACCTGCACCTGCACATTGGATGTGCTGACTGACCCCCTTTTTTTGCAGTTGTACTCCCCATAGGGATCCACTGCACAACATCCATGTCACCATTCTGCTCTACCAGAGGCTGAATGACAATTGTGCTTCATATGTCAGAGTAAAGCCTCATTCACACGTCCGTGTTTGATCAGTGATTTCCATCAGTGATTATGAGCCCAAACCAGATGCGGGTCAAAAGCATAGAACAGGTGCAGATATTTCCATTATACCTGATCTCTGTGTAACCTGCATTCCTAGCTTTGGGTCACAAAAACTGATGGAAATAACTGATCATATAACTGATGTGTGAACAAGGCCTAAGGTATAAGGGAAAGATCTGCACCTGTTCTGTCTAGAGCTGCACCTGGTTTGGGCTCAAAATCACTGAAGGAAATCACTGACCGAACACTGATGTGTGAATGAGACATTACAGACTGCAGCTCATATCTGATGGAGACCCCCCCAGAAGTGTATAATCCAGTATTGTGGAGGATTTATCCCCTCCCCCGCACATTAGGGGTCATTACATCCTGGAAATAATCTGATTGATTGTTACTTGTGGATTCGGGAAGGATTTTGTCCACAACTATTCCATAGATTTCTCAGAGAAGACGGACATGTAATATCTGCAGTGTGTTAATCCTTTGTGTTATGTATCTGTGTATAACACCCCTTATGTGTATTCTAGAAATACCGGAGTCTAGAAGATGATAGAAGAAGATTGGCCCGGACATTACTACAGGATATAAATAACCGAGGAAGAGAAGCTGTGATAGGACTGTGGGTCAGTCTGTATGTATTACGGAGACATCATGGTTCCCCCGGCCTAGACGCTGTACTGGAGGAACTCCGTCATACAGGTAACATTGTGTATGAGACGTGTCAGCCATGAAAAAGATGTAAGAAATATGATTATTGACAATATTAATATTAAATAAGATGATAATGAGCAATAAAAATATTCCCACATAAATTCTAGGGGACGGTCAGCAAAGAAAGCACACCAACAAAAGTGTATATTGAAAAAAATAAAAAAAATATCATTTATAGAATCAATTGTGCAGAATTAATATTGATAACATACAAATAAAGCAATTACCATAGCATAAAAGAAAACCACATTAACCTGTTGACGACGAGCCCACGTTAATTAATGGGCTGCAGCGCTGGTCCTTGCGCCTGCAGGCCGTTAATTAACGTGGGCTGATAACAGCGCTGCTACCGCCACTCACCCTTGCTGCAGCGTTCATCGCCGGCTGCTAATAGCAGCACCGGCACTGTGGGTAGTCATGGGACTGGATTGGTACAGGTCCCGGTGACGTGATCACCATGAATATCCAATCATGGTGATCACATGAAAGTTTGTTATGGAAACAAAGTTTCCTGCTGCCTGAAACTTTTTTCTCTATTCCTCTCTGTCAGATCGTTCTCTGGCAGAGAGGAAGATAGATCAAAGCTTCAGGCAGCGTCAGTGCTTCTGTCACACAGTGACAGAAGTGTGAAAATTTCATAAAACTCATTATAAAAATCATTAACCCCTTCACCTCTCCTTAGATAGTTTAGTCATAAAAATCATTAACCCCTTCAGTTCATCAATAAATCAATCCATTTCATCCATAAAAAAAATCTTTATTTATAAAGCACAATCAAATTCTGTATCGCTGTACAAACCTTAATTTATCTATTGTATATAGATCAATAAAATCCCATAGATCTATATACATGCATACACTTTCATTGATTCTATCAATTCAGTATCAGTTCTGATCAACATGTACTTAGTTATCGGCGCCGCTCTTTAGTTGTGGTCATTTTATTGATCATATGTTCCACACTTCTGTTCATTAGAGATATTAATTTTTCTTGTTTGTAGTTACATTTGATATTTCATTTAAAAAGTTACAGAAAAATACATAAAAAGATGGCATGCAAGTTATATAGCGCTGAAGAAGCTTTCGCTTTCCTGTGTTCTGACAGCAAAAGTGGTGGATCAGATGATGATAGTCCCTTTGAGGGTTTTGAAGTTAGTGACTCAGACAGCAGTGAAAGGAATAGGGAATTTGTTCCACCAAGTAAAAGTCCAAGATACAGTGAGCGTCTGTCACAAGGGACTAGTACACGTACACCTCAGGATATTGACATGTCTGACATGCCAAGTACAAGCGAGGGATTGCAAGACACTGCACTGGATCTACAAGGCCAAAATATTACTCCACCAGAAATCGCATCTCCTATGTGGGGGCCCCCAAATTGTGGCAGAGTTCAATGCCATCCCAGCTGTAAATGTCAGTGTGGATGGCTTATGTCCAATTGATTTTTTTCTTTTTGATTCTTTATTACTGACAATTTATTAGAACATATCGTTGTCCCAAACCAATATTTAGAGAAAAAACCCCAGTCAGCTTATGCAAGACGAAATGCATGGACCCCAACGAACATTCAAGAAATTAAACATTTTTTAGGCCTAACACTGGCGATGGGTCTTGTCAGAAAGTCAACCATTCGTTCATACTGGTCCTCAAGCTCAGTCCACTGTACTCCCACCTTTTCTGCAGTGATGACCAGAAATCGGTATGAAATCTTGTTGAGATTTCTCCATTTTAACGATAACAGTAACTGCCCACCTAACAATGCCCCAGACTTTGATCGTCTCTATAAAATCAGGCCTCTCCTAAGCATTCTGTCAGAAAAATTTCTAACCCTATATACCCCCACACAAAACATCTCCATTGACGAATCCTTAGTGAAATTTAAAGGGAGGCTTAAATTCAAGCAATTTCTCCCTAGCAAGAGGTCTAGATATGGAGTAAAAATAAAAATATATAAAATGTGTGAAAGCTCATCAGGCTATACATCTGCCTCTTGGATTTGTGGGGGCAAGGATCGAAAGCTCAGTCCACCAGGATGCCCTCCCTACCTGGGAATAAACAGAAAAATTGTATGTGAGTTGATCAGGCCATTTCTGTAAAAGGGGTATAACTTGTACACTGACAACTATTATACTAGTATACCCCTTTATAAAAATCTGCAAACACAAAATACAGTGGCTTGTGGGACTATTCAAAAAAAATCGACTGGGGTTCCCACAAACACTTGTCAAACTCAAAATGAAATAGGGGGAGTCAAGTTGCCTCCACAGTGGTGAGCTTCTTGCAGTCAGGTATGAAGATAAGAAAGATGTATTTCTTTTGAGTACCATACACGCCGACCGCACCATGGGAGTAACAGAAAGGGGATCCACCACTGAAAAGCAGAAGCCGGTTTGTATTTTAGAATATAACCGGTACATGGGTGGTGTGGATCTGGCTGACCAAGTCCTTCAGCCGTACCTAGCACTGAGAAAGACCAATGCATGGTACAAAAAAATCAGCATCTACCTTTTTCAGGTGGCCATGTACAACTCCTTTGTTTTGTTCAAAAAGTCCACCACTAATGTCCGATTCCTCACTTACCAAGAAAAAGTGATTGAAGACCTCCTTTTCAAAAATGTTTCCCCTTCAGGTCCATTAGAATGTGAGGATGCGAAAAGACTCACAGAGAGGCATTTTGTGGCCACCATTCCCTCAACAGAGACAAGAAAATATCCCCAAAGAGCATGTCGTGTGTGCTCCAAAAGAGGAAAAAGGAGTGACACATGCTACTTTTGTCCATCCTGCCCTTCCAAGCCAGCTCTTTGTATTCCAGAATGCTTTAAAGTTTACCACACAGTACACCATTTTAATACTTTTTAATTTTTGATGCCACCCTAAAAAATTAAGGCCAGTCACCTCACTAAAGGCTACTTTAAATATATGGAAATTTTGTTTCATCATTCATATAATACCAAAAAAACCCTAAATACCCTTTTATAATACACCCCTCTAAAAAAAAACTCACTATACCCCTTAATAAATTCCTTGAGTATAGTTTCCAAAATGGGATTACTTATTGGGGGCTTCTACTGTTCTGGTATCTCAGGGGCTCTGCAAATGTGCCATAGCACCCTAAAAGTATTCCAGTCAAATCTGTCTTCCAAAAGCTAAACAGCGCTCTCTCCCTTCCAAGCCCCACCGTGTGCCCATACAGAAGTTTACATCCTCTTGTGGGGTGTTTTCCTACTTTGGATAAATTGGGTAACAGAGTTTGGGCCGAATTTTCTCCTTTAACCCCTTGTAAAGGTGGACATTGTTGAGCTAAATGAACCTATTATTGAAAAAAACAATATTTCTCATTTTTAACTCCATTTTATTTTGATTCCTGTAAAAAGACTAAAGGGTTAAAAATGTTATTGCTGTTTTGAATAGTTTAAGGGATGCACTTGAATTGGTCCCTAAAAAAAATGGTTCTGGAAATTTTCTTGAAAATTTATAAAATTGCTAGAGTTGCAAGCCTTCTAAAGTCCTCAAAAAAATAAAATACATAAAAAATAATGCTTACACAAAAGTAGAAATATGTGAAATGTTATTCATAAATTCATTTGGGTGGTATCACTCTCTGGCTGAAAAACAGAAATTATTAAACTTTGAAAATAGCCATTTTTTACAAATTTTCTCCATATTTCCTAATTTTTTTATAAAAAAATAAATAAAAGCATATCAACCAAAATATACCACTAACATGAAGTAAAATGTGTTACCAAAAAACAATCTCTCAAAATTGTGTGGATAAGTTAAACCATTCCAAAGTTATTATCACATAAAGTTTTGGCCTTCGTGACCAGGCCATATTTGTTATATCTGGCCTGGTCACGAAGGCCAAAACTGGCTGCAGAGCCAAGGGGATAAGCAATAAACAAATATGTAACACAATAACACACCTATATATGTAGGACAGAATCACAATTAAATCGCAAACTCTTTTATAAATTCCTGGCAAAAAAAGAAACCCTGGACATAAATTATAAAAACAACATGTTGACCAAAACAATATTGCACAGCATAACAACCATTCAGTGGACCAGGCTAATAAAAGGTGTCATATATTCCCACAACTTGCATATTATGACAACTCTATTTTCCCGTCATTTTGCACATTGTGATGAGATCACACTGACTAGAGACATCACGTCTGGTTGTGATACAATCTAGTATTCGTATTTGGACGTGAGAGTCCATCTGCCCTCAGGATGCCTTAGAAATGTAAATTATTGTAAACACTACTGTAGATATCCTGATTAAAAATACAAAGGCTTCTCTATAACAATTGACCCCAAAAATATTAATTAGCAAACCTTTTCATCTGCTATATCAATGACTCTACAAATCTGATATGGTTCACTCAATTCATGAAATTATAACAACCCATAATACATTTTATATGACCATCTCTTCCTTTCTTATGACCATATCTTACATAGAGGTCTTCATGACTTACATTGTCCACAGTAATAAAGGTCTCCCGCTGGATTCATTAGGGATCTGAACCAATTGTTGGAGTCTAGTCTGGGGATTGAGGTTTAGGTCTTGTCTGTGGTCTGAGTTGATTTGGGTCTGGCCAAAATCAAAACGAGGCACACGTGATTTTAAAAATTAGTCCAAAGGTTACTGAATGTGAATATGACAAACATATATAAATGATAGCAGCTATGACCACCACATACAGTGACCACCACAATGCTGCTATATACTTTATCACATACAGTCCTTTCTCAACTTCAAGTCCGCACTCACTGCAGACACAGCCCTGCTTCACATCTCTTATATCTTCTGTCTCACAACCCTAAACAACTTTTTACCACTTGTAACTCTCTTCTCTGTCCCCCAGTGCCCCCACCAAGAATGACATCAGAGAAAGCTTCAGCCTACAGTCCGCACAACCCTCTACACAACTGCTCATTCCTCTTCCCCCAAAACCTCCTTCTCCACCATTACAGAGGAAAGCCTTTCCACCCTACTCTCCAGATCACATCTCACCTCCTGTGCACTTCACCTGATCCCATCCCACCTCATACCCGACCTCACCACAGTGTTTATCCCAGCCCTAACTCATCTCTTCAGTCTATCACTAACCTCTGGTGTCTTCTCCTCTGGTTTTAAACATGTTACCATTACACCCATACTCAAAGAGCCTTCACTTGGCCCATCTTCTGTGCCTGGTTATTGCCCCCATATCACTTCTCTCATGTGCCTCAGTTACTTGAACAACTTGTCCATTCTGAACTGTCCCCTCACCTCTCCTCCTGCTCCCTGTTTGACCGGCTACAATCTGGATTCTGACCCCACCACTGAGACTGCCCTTACCATAGTCACCAACGTCCTGCTGACTGCCATTCTCCTTGGCCTTTCCTCTGCCTTTGACGTCGACCGGGGGCAGATTGGGAACTAAAAGTGGCCCTGGAAAAAAGGTAGAAGCGGCTCCATATTGTAGGCGGAGCCAAACATGTAGAAGGCAGGGTCAAACAAAGGAGACGGGGTCTGAAAACCTTTTGCTGTATAATTTAACAAAAGTGTGGATTCGCTCCCCAAATGTTTTTATTTTCTTCAGCATTAACCCCTTGAGGACCTCCGGCATACAGTGGGGGGGGGGGGAAGTATTTAGTCAGCTACCAATTGTACAAGTTCTCCCACTTATAAAGATGAGGTCGGCCTGTAACTGACATCATAGGTAGACCTCAACTATGAGAGACAACATGAGAAAACACATCCAGAAAATCACATTGTCTGATTTTTAAAGAATTTATTTGCAAATTATGGTGGAAAATAAGTATTTGGTCAATAACAAAAGTTCCTCTCAATACTTTGTTATATATCCTTTGTTGTCAATGACCGAGGTCAAACGTTTTCTGTAAGTCTTCACAAGGTTGGCACACACTGTTGCTGGTATGTTGGCCCATTCCTCCCTGCAGATCTCCTCTAGAGCAGTGATGTTTTGGGGCTGTCGCTGGGCAACACGGACTTTCAACTCCCTCCAAAGGTTTTCTATGGGGTTGAGATCTGGAGACTGCCTAGACCACTCCAGGACCTTGAAATGCTTCTTACGAACCCACTCCTTCGTTGCCCTGGCGGTATGCTTGGGATCATTGCCATGCTGTAAGACCCAGCCACGTTTCATCTTCAATGCCCTTGCTGATGGAAGGAGGTTTGCACTCAAAATCTCACAATACATGGCCCCATTCATTCTTTCATGTACACGGATCAGTCGTCCTGGTCCCTTTGCAGAGAAACAGCCCCAAAGCATGATGTTGCCACCCCCATGCTTCACAGTAGGTATGGTGTTCTTTGGATGCAACTCAGCATTCACTCTCCTCCAAACATGACGTGTTGTGTTTCTACCAAACAGTTCTGCTTTGGTTTCATTTGACATTCTCCCAATACTCTTCTGGAACATCCAAATGCTCTCTAGCAGACTTCAGATGGGCCCGAATATGTACTGGCTTAAGCAGGGGGAACACGTCTGGCACTGCAGGATCTGGCGGTGTAGTGTGTTACTGACGGTAGCCCTTGTTACATTGGTCCCAGCTTTCTGCAGGTCATTCACTAGGTCCCCTCGTGTGGTTCTGGGATTTTTAAACACCTTTACAGGCGATATACCAACTCTTGCCCCAGATAAATTAATAATTATTTGACTCCTAAGAATTAACTTTTAATTTAGCATCTAAAAGGAAAAAGTAACACAATTGTTAAAATTCTCTAGATATATACGCTGTCACTCCTAAAAAGTCGATGACTCAGAAGCTGGATGTGCACTCTCCAGCGTCTATATAAGGCACTATTGATATGATACAGATCGTCACCAGGTGATCTCCTGGCGGCCTATAAAGTTATAATCCTGTTTGGATCAGTGCTGAATTGAGGACAATGCGGACACATCAGAAGATAAAAACTAAGTACTACCCCCCAACATGTTTCATCAGCTAACTGCTGACTTCTTCAGGGGTTTGGGCAGCAATGAGGTAGTTCCACCAACAGCCACTATTTATATGCAAATTGTCTGACTGTCAGCTTAGGTAACCAATCGTTAACCGTCATATCAGAGTTGCTCATTTAATGTCCAATGGGGGCTATTACCTGGTCGCTCATAATTGAGCCGATCGCCAATCAATATCCGCTAGAGACACTGTCATCCATGACGTAAGTGTGCAGAGAAAGCTGCGCCTGGACTTCTGTTACGGAGCGCTCTGTTGGATGTATCTGCGCATGCGCCCGAACTTAGAAATAAAAACCGTCCAGAATACACTAATGCGCATGCGCCCGAACTTAGAAATGAAAAACGTCCAGAATACACTAATGCGCATGCGCTAAAAGATAGAAATATTCTGCGGCTGAAAGCGGTAGGCATACTGGGCACCAGGGACCTAATATGCTAGCAATGATGAAAACACAGATATAGAAACGGGGGCCATTACTTCTGCTGTGGAGCGTAGCACTGTAAATACCTGTGCAAAATTCACTTTTAATAGAGGACCCTCTCTAATTATATCAAAATGTGTAACCAGCATATAGTGTTCTCAACCTGGTGATGTATTATGCAGTGTCCCAAGACAGAATATCGGGACACTGCATAGAACCCAATTGGGTTCTATGCAGTGTCCCGATATTCTGTCTTGGGACACTGCATAATACATCACAGGTTGAGAACACTATATGCTGGTTACACATTTTGAATAATTAGAGAGGGTCCTCTATAAAGTGAATTTGCACAGGTATTTACAGTGCTACGCTCCACAGCAGAGTATGGCCCCCGTTCTATATTGTGTTTTCATCATTGCTAGCATATAGTCCCTGGTGCCAGTATGCCTACCGCTTTCAGCCGGCAGAATATTTCTAATCTTTTAGCGCATGCGCATTAGTGTATCTGGACGTTTTTCATTTCTAATTCGGCGCAACCGAAGATCTACGTTTTATTTCTAAGTTCGGGCGCATGCGCAGATACATCCACAGAGCGCTCCGTAACAGAAGTCCAGGCGCAGCTTTCTCTGCACACTACGTCATGGATGACAGTGTCTCTAGCGGATATTGATTGGCGATCGGCTCAATTATGAGCGACCAGGTAATAGCCCCCATTGGACATTAAATGAGCAACTCTGATATGACGGTTAACGATTGGTACCTAAGCTGACAGTCAGACAATTTGCAATATAAATAGTGGCTGTTGGTGGAACTACCTCATTGCTGCCCAAACCCTGAGAAGTCAGCAGTTAGCTGATGAACATGTTGGGGGGTAGTACTTAGTTTTATCTTCTGATGTGTCCCGCATTGTCTCAATTCAGCACTGATCCAAACAGGATTATACTTATAGGCCGCCAGGAGATCACCTGGTGACGATCTGTATCATATCAATAGTGCCTTATATAGACGCTGGAGAGTGCACATCCAGCTTCTGAGTCATCGACTTTTTAGGAGTGACAGCGTATATATCTAGAGAATTTTAACAATTGTGTTACTTTTCCTTTTAGATGCTAAATTAAAAGTTAATTCTTAGGAGTCAAATAATTATTAATTTATCTGGGGCAAGAGTTGGTATATCGCCTGTAAAGTGTTTAGTATTTTTGGTAAATTGACCACTACCAGATGGGTCTCTTTTGAATATTTGTTCTGGGATTTTTGCTCACAGTTTTGTGATCATTTGACCCACGGGGTGAGATCTGCGTAGGCCCCTGATGGAGGAGATTATCAGTGTCTTGTATGTCTCCATTTTCAATTATGCTCCACAGTTTATTTCTTCACACCAAGCTGCTTGCCTATCTGCAGATATCAGCTTCCCAGCTTCAGTCTACATGTGTTTCCAGGACGTCCCTCATGAAGCACCATGGAGGATGTCCTATTGGTCTCTGTAGGGACAAAAGCCGAGAGGTTAAAAGGCCCCTCCCCCATACTCCAGTGTTCTTCCTGTCCCTACTGGGATAATGGGAAGCAGAGTCCCTATGGGGATGAAGAGAGAAGATTACCTGGAGGACGATGCTGGCTGGAAAGGGGGGGGTTCTCCTCTCCTAGACCGGCATTTAGGTCCTGGGGGCCAGCACCTCTCTGGGAAGAGTCCCTGGCCGCCGATACCATCATGACGGGATGTGCGTATCGGGGTGCCACGCCACTTCTCTGCTTCAGAGCTCTGGGCTCGGCGGCAGCTCAACCTCCTCTTCTTGGGCGCAGGGTGGATCCTGCGCACGCTGGGTAGGCCGGGATCCTGGGTCACGTGACCGGAAGACGTCGGGGATGCCGGCGGATCACGTGACCGGAAGCTGTCGGGACGCCGAGTCAAGTAGCGTCCTCCGGAAACATGGCGGCGACCAGCAGCAGCGCTGGAGAACGAGTATCCTGGGGTCTCGCGCTGGGAGGAGAGGTGACTCTTCTTTAGAAGGAGTCCCTCCTCCTGAAGAGGCGGAGAGCAGCGCGGCGTCGGGGGGGGCCCCGGTGAGTATATAATGCTGCTGTTTCGTTAAGCTGTTCTCATCATGGAGGTCCCTAATTCTGGCAGGTCTGAGACTTCTACAGTCCCCCCTGAAATGGCTCACGTAACTTTCTCTCCCTGAGAGAATTCAGTTTTGTCTGGAGGGTTTTTTTTCTCCTGGTGAGCGAGTAAATTTCCCTGTCTTCTTCCTCCCCCTTAGGTGGAGAAAGAAACGGCACGGAAACTGACTCCCCAAAAAAGAAAAGCAAAAAGTGTGCCACCTGTGCAAAGCGTCTCTTGGATTCTTAAAGAAGCAGCTTTTGTCAGGACTGTTTTGGCTAATATTCTTAAGAAAGAACAGCCGCCTTTTTGTCAGATT
>ONZH01012961.1:0-30364 GCA_900303285.1 Rhinella marina | reverse complement strand
ATGGAATGGTTTGCGGGAGCACTGATTTTTATTTTTTGAGTTATTGTTTATGTGGGGCTCATTTTTGCGGGATGAGCTGATGTTTTCATTGGTACCATTTTGGGTACAGTAAGACTTTTTGATCGCTTGGTATTACCTTTTGTGAGTCAAGGTGAAAAAAAATAGCTGTTTTGGCATGGTTTTTTTTTAAAAATTTTTTTACAGGCATCACCAGAGAGGGCAAATCATGTGATATTTTATAGAGCAGGTTGTTACGGACGCGGCGGTACCTCAATATGTCTAACATTTTTATTTTTAGAAAGCCTTACACATTAGATGCATTTTTGAACAGAATAAATCTTTATTTTGTGTGCCATTTTCAGAGAGCCATATTTTTTCAGTTTTTCGGGCGATTTGTCTCAGGTAGGGTACATTTTTGCAGGACAAGATGACTGTTGATGGTTACCATTTTTGGTCAAATACGCCTTTTGATCGCCTGCTATTACACTTTTGTGTGAGGCAAGAGGGAAAAAAATGGCTATTTTGGCATAGTTTTTTAAACAAATTTTTTTACAGCATTCGTCAGGGGGGCCATCTCATGTAATATTTTATAGAGCAGTGTTACGGACTGCGGCGATACCCAATATGTCTAACTTTTTATTTTTCGAAAGTTTTTACACATAGATTTATTTTTTGAACAGAATAAAATTTTTTTGTGTTGCCATTTCAGAGAGCCATATTTTTTTTATTTTTTGGGCGATTGTCTTAGGTAGGGTATCATTTTTTGGCGGGACGAGATGACGATTTTATTAGTACCATTTTGGGGTAAATACGCCTTTTGATCGCGTAGTATTACACTTTTTGTGGGCGAGGATTGACCAAAAAATGGCTTTTTGGCACTGTTTTTATTTTTTATTTTTTACTGTGTTCAAGCCTGGCGGGATGGATTATGTGATTATTTTTTATAGAAGCCGGTCGATACGGACGCGCGATACCTAATATGTCTACTTTTTCTTTTTTTTTTCTTTTTTTACTTTATTGGGGGGAAAAATGGCGTTTTTTCTTTTTTTACTTGAAAACTTTTATTATTATTTTTTTTAACTTTATTTTTTAACTTTTTTTTCACCTTTTTTTTCAACTTTTGGGGGTCTGATCCCCCTGCACAATGCCATTACAATACTGTTGTATTGTAATGCATTGGCTGTAAGTGTATTACTTCACAGTAAATACACTTACAGCTTGCTTCCTGTGCGATCCAGGGGGCTGGATCGCACAGGCTCGCAGGGATGGCAGCCACGATGCCTAAGGAAGGCATCGGGCTGCCATCCAAGCCATCGGGTCCCGTCACAGCAGCGCGGGGACCCGATGGCCCCCCCCGCTCGCCATCCTGAATATGCGCACACCTCATGTGCCGCGGTCAGCGCTGACCGCGGCACCATGAAGGGTTAATGCGCCGGCATCGTTGTTTTCACCGATGCTGGCGCATTCCCAGGGGTCCGGCACCTGGCACTGCGGACCCCGCCGCTGATCGGTGCGTGCGCAGCTCCTGCACCCGCCCGATCAGCGCACCGTACCTGTACGGCGCTGGGCGTTAAGTCACGTCCAGTTGCGCCGTACATGTACGGCGCTGGGCGTGAAGGGGTTAATACAAGGCACTTACTAATGTATTGTTATTATCCATAATGCTTCCTTGATGCTGGCTGGATTCCTTTTTCCATCACCTTATACCACTGTTGTTTCCATGGTTACGTCAACCCTGGCAATCAGTGGTGGTCATGCTTGCACACTATAGGAAAAAGCGCCGGCCTCTCTGGTGGCCGGGACCATGGGACCACAACATAGGCTGGCACTTTTTCCTATAGTGTGCAAGCATGGGCACTGCTGATGGATTGCAGGGTGGTCATAACCATGGAAACGAGTGTATAATGGTGATGGAAAAATGAATTCAAACCAGTAAGGAGGCAATATGGACAATCACAATACAGTAGTAAGTGTAGTATAACTTTCTCTACATATTCAATGCTATTTGCTGAAGTGAGACAACCCCTTTAAGTATTGATGAGCTATAAAGTACTGTGGCCTCTTCCTCACTGGTCAAATGGCTTTTTTGCAGCTCAGTCCTGTTCAAGTAAATGAGGCCTGAGCTGCAATTACCAAGCATAGCCTGTATACAGTATATGGCGCTGTGGCTTACTATACTATGAAGAGGTCCAGCACTCAACATGGCCCCTTCAAACAGCTGATCTGGTTGGGTGCTGGTAGTAAGGATCCCCACTGATCACATATCCTAAGGCTAGGTTACCAGATCTAAGACCCTGAAAAACCCATTTAATATTCCGTAGACCAGAATAGGGTCTATGTAAGATGTGGTCGAGGGTTCCTCTGTAAAGAAACATCTGCAGATCATGTTGGTTAGATAGAAAGATTTTATTTTTTCTCTCTATCTTGACTATCAAACAGCACAGTTGATGGTTACAGTTTATAGTAAAGCACCGGTAACTTGGTGGGTTTACACTTTAAGTGGTACTATAAATGCTTAGTGGCTACTGGTCACCTCTGAGGGTGAAGAACACTTGACTTTTCCAGAATGCTAAGAGTTTCATGTTCATCATATTTTTTTTTTTTAATATCGTATATGTGTAACCCCTCTTGATATACAGAACCATGGAATTAATGGAGTTTCCAAATAAGCAAACAAATATGGGATATTTTTAAAAAGCATCCTAATATCTAATTGTGAGAGGTACATACCTTATGGGAATAAAAGGTTAAGGAACAAGAAAAAAAACAATGTGGATAAATAGAACTGTAAAGAAAGCAATAAATGACAAACAGAAAGCATTTAAATCACTAAAACAGGAGGGTGGAGAGGAAGCATTGAAAAAACTATAAGGAAAAAAAATAGAATATGTAAAAGACAAATAAAAACAGCCAAACTAGAGACCGAGAGATTAATCGCCAAAGAAAGTAAAACTAACCCTAAAATGTTCTTTAATTATATAAATGGTAAAAAGTATAAACCTGAAGGTGTCAGCCCCTTACAGAGTAATGATGGGGGGAGTTGCAGAGAGCGATGAGGAGAAAGCAAAGCTACTAAATATCTTTTTCTCCACTGTATTCACTGAGGAAAATAAACTGTCAGATGAAATGCAGAATATAAAAGTAAATTCCCCATTAAAAGTGCCCTGTCTGACCCAGGAAAAAGTAAAGCTGCGTCTTAAAAAGATTAAAAAAGACAAATCGCCAGGACCAGATGGCATAACCCCCTTATCCTAAGAGAATTAAGTAATGTCATCGCCAGACCTTATTTCTGATATTTAAGGACTCTATACTGACAGGGAGTGTTCCACAGGATTGGCGCATAGCAAATGTGGCGTCAATATTCAAAAAGGGTCCAAAAACAGAGCCTGGGAACTATAGGCCGGTAAGTTTAACATCTGTCGTGGGTAAACTGTTTGAGGGTTTTCTAAGAGATGCTATCTTGGAGTACCTCAATGAAAATAAGCAAATAACTCCATATCAGCATGGCTTCATGAGGGATCGGTCATGTCAAACCAATTTAATCAGTTTCTATGAGGAGGTAAGTTCTAGACTGGACCGCAGCGAATCAATGGATGTCGTATATCTGGACCTCTCCAAAGCATTTGACACGGTACCACATAAAAGGTTAGTATATAAAATGAGAAAGCTTGGCCTGGGAGAAAATGTCTGTATGTGGGTAAGTAACTGGCTCAGTGATAGAAAACAGCGGGTGGTTATTAACGGCACATACTCAGATTGGGTCACTGTCACTAGTGGGGTACCACAGGGGTCAGTATTGGGCCCTATTCTCTCTTAATGATCTGGTAGAAGGCTTGCACAGTAAAATATCAATTTTTGCAGATGACACTAAACTGGGTAAAGTAATTAACACAGAAGAGGGCAGTACACTGCTACAGATGGATCTGGATAGACTGGAGGCTTGGGCAGAGAAGTGGCAGATGAGGTTTAACACTGACAAATGTAAGGTTATGCATATGGGAAGGAATAATGGAAGTCACCAGTACATACTAAATGGTAAAATATTGGGTAACTGACATGGAAAAGAACCTAGGAATTTTAGTAAACAGCAAACTAAGCTGTAGAAACCAGTGTCAGACAGCTTCTGCCAAGGCCAATAAGATAATGGGTTGCATCAAAAGAGGCATAGATGCCCACGATGAGAACATAGTCCTGCCACTTTACACATCACTAGTCAGACCACACATGGAGTACTGTGTACAGTTCTGGGCTCCTGTGAACAAGGCCGACATAGCAGAGCTGGAGAGGGTTCAGAGAAGGGCAACTAAAGTAATAACTGGAATGGGTGGACTACAGTACCCAGAAAGATTATCAAAATTAGGGTTATTCACTTTAGAAAAAAGACGACTGAGGGGAGATCTAATAACTATGTATAAATATATCAGAGGTCAGTACAGAGATCACTCCCATCATCTATTTACCCCCAGGACTGTGACTGTGACGAGAGGACAATCCTCTGCGTCTGGAGGAAAGAAGGTTTGTACACAAATATAGAAGAGGATTCTTTATGGTAAGAGCAGTGAGACTATGGAACTCTCTGCCTGAGGAGGTGGTGATGGTAAGTTCACTAAAAGAGTTCAAGAGGGGCCTGGATGTATTTCTGGAGTGTAATAATATTACAGGTTATAGTTACTAGAGATGGGTCGTTGATCCAGGGAGTAATTCTGATTGCCTGATTGGAGTCGGGAAGGAATTTTTTTCCCTAAAGTGGGGAAAATTGGCTTCTACCTCACAGGGGTTTTTTGCCTTCCTCTGGATCAACTTGTAGGAAAACAGGCCGAACTGGATGGACAGGTGTCTTTTTTCGGCCTTATAAACTATGTTACTATGTATGTATAATAATATCTCTCTCTGGATAGACTATACAGTCTTCTCAATTTGAGCACATCTGTTCAAGTCCTTTTTCCTATATATCGGCAACTCTCAAAATGCAGAGTGCAGTCCTAGATTGGATGCCCACTCCGTCTCAAAAGTTAGCAGGCACCAGAAGCAATTAACCCTAACCACAGGCAGCAAAGTCCAAAGCCATAAGCATGTGTTACCTTTGCTGACTAGTGTACACACTCTCCCTTAGTGGTCCTCAACCCTCTGCAAATATATGTTCTCTCTCAGAAGTTGGTCCTCAGTACAGTTGCCATTTTAGTAGCAGCAACATGCACATGTTTTCTCTCTGGCTTGTAAACCAGAAGACTCCAAACCAGGTGTAGGACCAGCCCACCACCCAGCAATTGTAACCAAGGGATGCCTTTTAACTATTTCCTCCCATAGCCAGCCTTTTGGAGTGCAATGAATCATTTGACAACTTCCTCTGATTATAATGCTGTTTTTCTTTTGTTGATCTGAGTCTCTGTTCCTAAGGTATGATAGTTTTTCTTAATAAGCAAAGTAGGCCTTGGGTGGAATGAGGCTGTCACCATTGCTCTTGTTGCACCCAAGTTCCAATCATTTCTGTGACAGCCTCTCCCTGGCTGCTTTGATTGACAGGGCCAGGCAGTGGAAAAGCTGTAAGGAATGGCTGATCAGAGAAAGGAGGACAGCTTGGGTGCAACAAGAGCAATGGTGACGCCCTCACTGTCGACAGTGAGCAGGTAAACAATGAAGGAAGGCTGTGCTCCCCCCACCAATCTGATATTGATGACCTATCCTAAGGATAGGTCATCAATATTAAAATCCCGGAAAACCCCTTTAAAGGGGTATTCTCATCTTGCTATTTCAGCCTTACCATCAGCCAGCTCTGCTGTTCACTTCCTGGTTTCCTGCTTCTAAGGCTGGGCGGGCTTAGGCAGTTTGAGTGAAGGACTGCCACGCCTCCTTATGACATCACACTGAGAGCTCAGTCCTTGCGTGCTCGTTCATGTGGATAGTATGAGTCATCAGCCTGCAGTGTCTGTGAAGCATATCCTTCCTGCTGTGGAATCCTCACTCAGAGAGCCAAAGTGAGCTAAGCAGACACTAACATGTGGCTGTCTTGGATTCTAATATAGTTTTACACACCAAACATGTATTATCTTTTACAAGCCCATTCTTACCATAAAAACAATAATTTACTATTGTACATTGTCCCCATAGCATGTTAGCTAGTAACCTAATTATCTGTGCTATTGCCTCACATAAAATATTACCATCCCCCAACCACCAGCACTGATGCAGATTTGTTTACATTATAGATCTACTGCAGTTGTTTATACACTTTTGACTATATACAGTCATGGCCAAAAGTTTTGAGAATGATACAAATATTAATTTTTACAAAGTCTACTGCTTCAGTTTTTATAATGGCAATTTGCATATACTCCAGAATGTTATAAAGAGTGATCAGCTTAACAGCAATTACTTGCAAAGTCAATATTTGCCTAGAAAATGAACTTTATCCCCCAAAACACATTTCAAACATCATTGCAGCCCTGCCTAAAAGGACCAGCTAACATCGTTTCAGTGATTGCTCCATTAACACAGGTGTGGGTGTTGATGAGGACAGGGCTGGAGATCAATCTGTCATGATTAAGTAAGAATGACACCACTGGACACTTTAAAAGGAGGCTGGTGCTTGGCATCATTGTTTCTCTTCTGTTAACCATGGTTATCTCTAAAGAAACACGTGCAGTCATCATTGCACTGCACAAAAATGGCCTAACAGGGAAGAGTATCGCAGCTAGAAAGATTGCACCTCACTCAACAATCTATTGCATCCATCAAGAACTTCAAGGAGAGAGGTTCCATTGTTGCCAAAAAGGCTCCAGGGCACCCAAGAAAGACCAGCAAGCGCCAGGACAGTCTCTTAAAAGTGTTTCAGCTGCGGGATCGGGCTACCAGCAGTGCAGAGCTTGCTCAGGAATGGCAGCAGGCAGGTGTGAGTGCATCTGCACGCACTGTGAGGAGGAGACTCTTGGAGCAAGGCCTTGGTCTCAAGGAGGGCAGCAAAGAAGCCACTTCTCTCCAGAAAAAACATCAGGGACAGACTGATATTCTGCAAAAGGTACAGGGAGTGGACTGCTGGAGGACTGGGGTAAAGTCATTTTCTCTGATGAATCCCCTTTTCGATTGTTTGGGACATCTGGAAAACAGCTTATTCGGAGAAGACGAGGTGAGCGCTACCACCAGTCTTGTCTCATGCCAACTGTAAAGCATCCTGAAACCATTCATGTGTGGGGTTGCTTCTCAGCCAAGGGAATTGGCTCTCTCACAGTCTTGCCTAAAAACACAGCCATGAATAAAGAATGGTACCAGAATGTCCTCCGAGAGCAACTTCTCCCAACCATCCAAGAGCAGTTTGGCGATCAACTATGCCTTTTCCAGCATGATGGAGCACCTTGCCATAAAAGCAAAGGTGATAACTAAATGGCTCAGGGAACAAAACAGAGATTTTGGGTCCATGGCCTGGAAACTCCCCAGATCTTAATCCCATTGAGAACTTGTGGTCAATCATCAAGAGACGGGTGGACAAAACAAAAACCTACAAATTCTGACAAATACAAGCAATTGATTGTGCAAGAATGGACTGCTATCAGTCAGGATTTGGTCCAGAAGTTGATTGAGAGCATGCCAGGGAGAATTGCAGAGGTCCTGAAGAAGAAGGGTCAACACTGCAAATATTGACTTGCTGCATTAACTCATTCTAACTGTCAATATAAGCTTTTGTTACTCATAATATGATTGCAATTATATTTCTGTATGTGATAAAAAAACATCTGACAAACACACATAAAAACCAGAGGGCAGCAGATCATGTGAAAATATAATATTTGTGTCATTCTCAAAACTTTTGGCCATGACTGTATATATATATATATATATATATATGTAGATGCATATCCAGCATATGCATATACAGGTCTGCTATATCATCCCTCACCAATCCCCTCTAGCTCTTTTGCTCAACAGCTTCCTATACAGCACTGCTACATCTGTCCTCATCTCCCCCAATAGCTAAGCAACTTCTAACTCAGCTCTGCTACATCTGTCTTTCCCTCTCACACTGTGCCTGAACCGCTACCCATACAGCTCTGCTACATCTGTCTCTCTCTCTCACACTATGGGATGAAGCGCTACCTATACAGCTCCGCTACATCTGTCTTCACCTCCCCCAATAGCTAAGCAACTTCTAACTCAGCTCTGCTACATCTGTCTTTCCCTCTCACACTGTGCCTGAAACCACTACCCATACAGCTCTGCTACATCTGTCTTTCTGTCTCACACTGTGCCTGAACTGCTACCCATATAGCTCTGCTACATCTGTCTTTCTCTCTCACACTGTGGATGAACCGCTACCTATACAGCTCTGCTACATCTGTCTTCACCTCCCCCAATAGCTAAGCAACTTCTAACTCAGCTCTGCTACATCTGTCTTTCCCTCTCACACTGTGCCTGAACCGCTACCCATACAGCTCTGCTACATCTGTCTTTCCCTCTCACACTGTGCCTGAACCGCTACCCATACAGCTCTGCTACATCTGTCTTTCTGTCTCACACTGTGCCTGAATCGCTACCCATACAGCTCTGCTACATCTGTCTTTCTCTCTCACACTGTGGATGAACCGCTACCTATACAGCTCTGCTACATCTGTCTTTCTCTCTCCTGGTTGCGGATGCAATGCGATTTTCACGCAGACCTATTCATTTCAATGGGACCAGGGTTGCGTGAAAAACGCAGAATATAGAACATGCTGCGATTTTCACGCAACGGCGAACAGATGCGTGAAAAAGTTCGCTCATGTGAAAAGCCCCATTGAAATGAATGGGTCAGGATTCAGTGCGGGTGCAATGTGTTCGCATCACACATTGCACCCACACGGTAATCACACCCGTGTGAAAGGGGCCTTATTTTCCCCCTAGTGTCCCTAATATCAATATATAAAAAAAAAATGTGCACCTCAAAATAAAAATGCGCTCCCCATGTCTATCATGTCTATTCCCCCCCCACCCAGAAACAATAAATTTATGCCCCCCCTCACCCTCCCTCCACAGTATAATGGCCCAATCCACACCCAGTGTCCCTTTACACCGCATTTATTTTCCCCCTAGTGTCCCAAATATCAATATAAAAAAATAACAAATAAAAATCAGTGCACCTCAAAATAAAATGCGCTCCCTAGTGTCTATCAGGTCCCTATTCCCCCTCCCCCCAGAGACAATAAATTTATGTCCCCCCTCACCCTCCCTCCACAGTATAATGGCCCCCATCCACACCCAGTGTCCCTTTACACTGCATTTATCTTCACTGTAGTGTCCCAAATATCAATAATTTAAAAAAATAAAAAATCAGTGCACCTCAAAATAAAAATGCGCTCCCCAGTGTCTGTCAACTCTCTATTTTTTTTCCCCCTTCAGAAAATACATTTATGTCCACCCTCACCCTCCCTCATCAGTATAATAGCCCCCAACACACCCAGTGTCCCCAATATCAATATAAAAAAAAATCAGTGCCCATCTCTGTATTTCCAGCATCATCCTCAAATAGTGTACTAAAAAAAGTAATAGCTAACCTAGGTTTGCATAGTAAAATATCAATTTTTGCAGATGACACTAAACTGTGTAAAGTAATTAACACAGAAGAGGACAGTACACTGCTACAGATGGATCTGGATAGACTGGAGGCTTGGGCAGAGAAGTGGCAGATGAGGTTTAACACTGACAAATGTAAAGTTATGCAAATAGGAATGAATAATGCAAGTCATCAGTACATACTAAATGGTAAAACACTGGGTAACTCTGACATGGAAAAGGACCTAGGAATTTTAGTGAACAGCAAACTAAGCTGCAGAAACCAGTGTCAGACAGCTGCTGCCAAGGCCAATAAGATAATGGGCTGCATCAAAAGAGGCATAGATGGCCGTGATGAGAACATAGTCCTGCCACTCTACAAATCACTAGTCAGACCACACATGGAGTACTGTGTACAGTTCTGGGCTCCTGTGAACAAGGCAGACATAGCAGAGCTGGAGAGGGTTCAGAGGAGGGCAACTAAAGTAATAACTGGAATGGGTGGACTACAGTACCCTGAAAGATTATCAAAATCAGGTTTATTCACTTTAGAAAAAAAGACGACTGAGGGGAGATCTAATAACTATGTATAAATATATCAGGGGTCAGTACAGAGATCTCTCCCATCATCTATTTATCCCCAGGACTGTGACTGTGACGAGGGGACATCCTCTGCGTCTGGAGGAAAGAAGGTTTGTACATAAACATAGAAGAGGATTCTTTACGGTAAGAGCAGTGAGACTATGGAACTCTCTGCCTGAGGAGGTGGTGATGGTAAGTTCACTAAAAGAGTTCAAGAGAGGCCTGGATGTATTTCTGTAGGGTAATAATATTACAGGTTATAGCTACTAGAGAGGGGTCGTTGATCCAGGGAGTTATTCTGATTGGAGTCGGGAAGGAATTTTTTCCCCTAAAGTGAGGAACATTGGCTTCTACCTCACAGGGGTTTTTTTTTGCCTTCCTCTGGATCAACTTGTAGGAAAACAGGCTGAACTGGATGGACAGGTGTCTTTTTTCGGCCTTATAAACTATGTTACTATGTTACTATGTAACCTTACTTCAGACAGCCAATTATTTTTTTTTTAATCATAAATTTTCTTTTATATATAATAATAATTATATATTTATATATAAGTATAACAACTAATGTTTTGGGGCCAAATTCGTTGGTGAATATAGTGTTTTTTTTGATACTTACCTCTGTAGATGCAGGTCCGTGTCTCCAGCTCGCGATCCTGACTTCTCTCTCTCCTCAGCGATGTCTGTGATCGCATACAGAGCATGCGCGGCTCTATATGCGAGCACAGACACAAAAGAACTACCGCGCATACCGCGCAAAAATGAGGGCAATATGGCTAATAACTTCCAATTAAAAAAATATCAAGGCCACCAGTATTTCATTTTAAACTGTGATCAATGAGATGGGAATACCCCTTTAAGAAAGGGTAAAATAACTCAGGAACAGATCAACAAAAGAAAAACAGCATTTGAACCATAGCTATGTGTCTATGCAAACAGCGGGATAGGGAGGTCACTGATGACAGCTTCCATTTAACAGTAAACTAGGGCATTAACCCTATAGCAACAAACTATAGCATTTACCCTTTAGCGGTGAACAACTTAGTCACTGCACTATAATTAGACCCTGATTAAATATCCTGTAGAGTTAGATGAATGCATGTACATCTTATGTATGTGTGTATCTACAGCTAGATTCATAGATGAGCTGCAACCTCTGCTGACCTGTCTATAAATCATTACCCAACAACTGTTGAGCATCTTTATGCAGAACTGTGACCCACATTTACTACCATGGCTCTGCCTGAATTCCGGTGCAATTTGGTGCCCCTAGCATTTCTGCTGCCTGAGGCAAAATGTCCCCTAATGTGCTAATGTGTGCCAGTACAAAAAATACCCCCTTATAATGTGCACCAGTACAAAAAATACCCCGTTATAATGTGTGCCAGTACAAAATATACTCCCTTATAATGTGTGCCAGTACAAAATATACTCCCTTATAATGTGTGCCAGTACAAAAAATACCCCCTTATAATGTGTGCCAGTACAAAATATACCCCCTTATAATGTGTGCCAGTACAACAAATACCCCCTTATAATGTGCACCAGTACAAAAAATACCCCGTTATAATGTGTGCCAGTACAAAATATACTCCCTTATAATGTGTGCCAGTACAAAATATACTCCCTTATAATGTGTGCCAGTACAAAAAATACCCCCTTATAATGTGTGCCAGTACAAAATATACCCCCTTATAATGTGTGCCAGTACAAAATATACCCCCTTATAATGTGCGCCAGTACAAAATATACTCCCTTATGTGTGCCAGTACAAAAAATACCCCCTTATAATGTGTGCCAGTACAAAATATACCCCCTTATAATGTGTGCCAGTACAAAATATACTCCCTTATAATGTGCGCCAGTACAAAAAATACCCCCTTATAATGTGCGCCAGTACAAAATATACCCCCTTATAATGTGTGCCAGTACAAAATATACCCCCTTATAATGTGTGCCAGTACAAAAAATACCCCCTTATAATGTGTGCCAGTACAAAAAATACCCCCTTATAATGTGTGCCAGTACAAAATATACCCCCTTTATAATGTGTGCCAGTACAAAATATACTCCCTTATAATGTGCGCCAGTACAAAAATACCCCCTTATAATGTGCGCCAGTACAAAATATACTCCCTTATAATGTGTGCCAGTACAAAAAATACCCCCTTATAATGTTGTGCCAGTACAAAATGATACTCCCTTATAATGTGCGCCAGTACAAAAAATACCCCTATAATGTGCGCCAGTACAAAATATACCCCCTTATAATGGTGTGCCAGTACAAAATATACCCCCTTATAATGTGTGCCAGTACAAAATATACCCCCTTATAATGTGTGCCAGTACAAAATATACTCCCTTATAATGTGTGCCAGTACAAAAAATACTCCCTTATAATGTGCGCCAGTACAAAAAATACTCCCTTATAATGTGCGCCAGTACAAAAAATACTCCCTTATAATGTGCGCCAGTACAAAAAATACTCCCTTATAATGTGTGCCAGTACAAAAAATACTCCCTTATAATGTGTGCCAGTACAAAAAATACCCCCTTATAATATCTCGTTCAATAATTTTTTATTGAAGTTTTTTATACCGTTTTATAACAACAAGAAACAGTGTAACATAAGGAGTAGAGTATACATACCTAGCTAATATCTGCCAGTAGAAAAAAATACCTCTTACTGCCCCCAGTAGAGCCAATGTCCCCGTAGTTCTCCCAACAAAATGCCCCTATTTAGTGCCCCCAGTAGAAACAAAGCTCCTCATAGGGCTCCCCTTCCCCACAGTGGCCCAACAGCATGGTACCAAATAAAAAATAATAAACTCGAAAACCTCCATGAGGCTGTCAGTGATCGGTGCAGGCCTCTTCCAGCCTGTGTCCTGAGCTGTATGCTGCGTGGCTCAGGCGGTGTGATGATGATGACGTCTTTGTGCTGCCTGTGCCAACCTCAGATAGCCTATTTGAGGGAACGGTGGGGCAGTGAGACATCGCTTCCATGCCCCATGACAGCATTTAACTGAGGACGGCGATATAGTTGAATATAGAAAGATAAGCGCTTTCACAATTGAAACACTAATTTCCAGGAGCATAGCTATAGGGGGTGCAGAGGTAGCAGTCGCTACCTGGCCCAGGGGCCTGAGGGGCCCCAAGACCCTTGTGCCGCATAAGAAAACCCCTACCCCTGGCCACAAATCACTGAGGGAAGGGGGGACCCAAGCTGAACCCTTGCACAAGGGCCCATGAGCATTTAACTACGCCCCTGCTCATTTCCCATAGCTCTGCCACCCTTGTCTCCCTGCTGCTTTGCATTGTTGTGGTTGTCCCTGACAACTGAATGTTGTTTCTAGAGGCTGTTCACATATAGTGTTCGCATAAGTTTAACAGATCTTTAAGTAATTTGTTGTATCATATACTGTTATTTAGTAAAGAACTGCAAATTGCACAACCTGCCTTATGGTAGATTTATACTGCCTGACCTAACAGGCAATTATCAGGAAGGTATTGTTCCTTCTGTATAATTGCTTGCTTGTCAGAGGAGGGGAAAGCTGCATTTACATGATGCAATCACCTCCATTGTTTGGGGACGAGCAATCACTACTGCAATCACTTGGCCTCATACAGATTTATTGTATGACGTAATCGCCTGAGGTGATCGCCTCACCTGGCCTCATTAACGGTAGGCCCCTGGGCACAATTTGGAGCAACTAAATTTAAACATGTTTTTAAGACCAAATGCTAAAGACTGGTCTACATGGAGACTGTATTACACAGCCTAATGTGTCTGACGATTGTCTGGAGGGAACCATAGAGGTGACCGTTGATATTACAAACAGCGATCTCTCCCGCATAATGGGGAGGAGTGATCGCTATGTCATTGCTTGTCACCATTCTGTATAGTGGTTTACCGGCAGCAGATTGTTATTAGATAAAACGATCTGCCGCCTGCAAACAATAATTTTTTTACATGTCAAAAGATTTGGATTGCCCGATGATCAAGCGTTTGCTCACTCATCGGGCAATTGGAGGCAGTATTAGGCCTCTTTCACACTAGCGTTAGCACGGATCCGGCACCTAAATGGTGCCAACGGATCCGTGCTAACGCTATACATGTGTGGAGCCGGAGCAGCACATTGAAACAAGACACAGACATACATACAAACATACAGACATACATACATACATACCCTCACATACTCCAGGCACGCCGGCAGAACGTCTTCACGCGCCTCCTGCGCGCAGTGATGACGATTCCCCACAGCGCCCTCTGCTGCGGTTTGTTCTCCGGTCTGAAGACGGAACGGAATGCTTTCAGGAGCATTCCGTTGTCTTCAGTTCAGTTTTGTCCCCATTGACAATGAATGGGGACAAAACTGAAGCGTTTTTTTCCGGTATTGAGCTCCTATAACGGAACTCAATACCGGAATTTAAAAACGCTAATGTGAAAGTAGCCTTACACTGTAAGATGATCGCTAACTGTTAGCGATTATCTGCCGAAAAATCAGGCAGTGTAACAGAGGCTTTATTGTGATGCAACTAAACAATGTAACACCATAGAAAACCTTTGTGTAGCCTAGGCCTAATTATCAACTGGGTATCACTAATCCGCTTGATAATACAATACAGTGTGATACCGTCAGCGATTCACTGGTCAACAGCCAAAAAGGTTTCGACATGAAAACAGTTGATCTTAAATAATTTTGGGGTGCTGAGATCGAAAATGATGTTCAAATTTTGAAATTGGCTCTAATTTTCAAGATATAGACGTACTTTCTATATTTCTCACAGCCTGTGATACAATACTGGGAAAAGTTTGCATCATCAGTATTGCATCATCAACTAGTATATTGCATCATCTTAGAATGACCAATAGAAGGATATAAAAGACCATGGGGGAGATAATCAAAAACTGTACAGTAAAACTGTCTTAGTTTCCCATGGCAACCAATCAGAGATCAACTTACTGCTACTGGTAAAATGAAAGCTCCACTCTGATTGGTTGCCATAGGCAACAAAGACATTTTTACTGTTAGACAGTTTTATCTCCCCCCATGTGATGCAATCCTAACTAAAATTGCATAACACAGCTTTATATATTCTCCCTTTATCAGTCATCCAGCAATTGTTACAGTTCGTATTACGTCTTTCAGTCTGTATACGTTCATTACAGTTCGGTTTATATCGTTCAGCCTATTTACGTTTAGCGATGCCTCGGACCTGCCATAATAAAGCAGACAATTTCTGCTATATATGTGGTGAAGTCACCTTTTCATCACAGAAGCGAAGTCTGACTCCTTTGGTTAAGAAAGCCTACCACTTGTATTTTGGCTGCAAAATAGGAGATCAGGACAAGAGCTGGGCTCCACACACATGCTGTAATAGATGTTCATCATACCTCAGACAGTGGTTGAACGGGAAGAGACAATCTATGCCTTTTGCAGTGCCAATGATCTGGAGAGAGCCATCTGACCATAGTGACAATTGCTACTTCTGCAAGGTGCCTCCAATTGGGAAAGGAATTTCGAAAAAAAAGAAGTGGACTTTACAGTACCCAAATATTCCATCTGCGATACGTCCGGAAGTTCATTCAGAAGAACTGCCAGTTCCAAAAGCACCTGAAATATTCTCAGTCGATTCAACTGAGGAGGAGGAGGAAGAAGGATTTTGTCATGAACCATCTACCTCATCAGATACAGATTTTATTGCATCAATCTCCACGGAACCACACCTGATATCGCAAAGTGAACTGAACGATCTGGTTAGAGATCTAGACCTGCCCAAGAGTAAAGCAGAGCTCTTAGGTTCCAGGCTTCAACAGTGGCATCTGTTAGCAGATGATGTTAGGATTTCTTTCTTCCGCGACCGTCAAAAGCATCTTGTCCAATTCTTCTTCATGGAAGGTGATCTTGTTGCATGCAATAATGTCTGCGGTTTAATGAAAGCCCTCAAAATCAGCTATAACCCCGATGAGTGGAGGCTATTTATCGACTCATCGACGCTAAGTCTTAAAGCTGTCTTACTGCACAATGGCAATGCACTACCTTCAGTTCCAATTGGTTATGCAGTTCACATGAAGGAAACATATAACAACATGAAACATCTGTTGAGATGCATAAACTATGATCAACATCTGTGGTACCTCTGTGGTGACTTGAAGGTGGTTGCGCTAGTGCTTGGTCTACAGGGTGGATATACTAAGTACTGCTGCTTCCTATGTGAGTGGGACAGTCGTGCAAGATCAGAACATTACAAGAAAAGAGACTGGCCACTCCGAAAATCACTGCAGCCAGGGACTAAAAATGTTATGTATCCAGCACTTGTCCAACCAACAAATATACTGCTATCTCCATTGCATATCAAGCTTGGTCTTATGAAGAATTTCGTAAAGGTGATGGATAGAAATGAAGAGGCATTCAAGTATCTCCTATGTAAGTTTCCAAGGTTAAGTGAAGCAAAGATAAAGGAAGGAGTCTTTATTGGCCCCATTGGTGAACTTCTTAAAGATGATGAGTTTCATTGTTTACTACGTGACAAAGAAAAGACTGCATGGGAAGCATTCCGGTTAGTCATGACAAAGTTTTTGGGAAACACCAAGGCAGATAACTATGAAGAGTTAGTGGAAAATCTCCTCAAGGCATATAAAAACCTGGGATGTAACATGTCTTTAAATATTCATTTCTTGCACTCTCATCTAGACTTCTTTGCACCAAACTGTGGAGCGGTGCATGAGCGGAGCGATGAACATGGTGAACGATTTCACCAGGAAATTGCGACTATGGAAAAAAGGTATCAGGGTAAATGGAACCCATCAATGCTTGCAGATTACTGTTGGACAGTTATCAGAGACAATCCCATGTATGAATACAAAAGGCATGTGTAAATGCACAGAGTAGCCATTGAATAAGGACCTACATTCCAGAGTTCAATAAACATAATTAATTTGTAAAAATTCTTAGATATGCCTGTAAATTGTAGTTGATTTCAGATAGAACTAAGTTTCCTATGAATATATTTCAAAAGTTTATGAACAGTAAACTTGCTTCCTTATGATTGCAGAAGTAATAAATATGTAGGCTATTATATTCTATACAATTGACAAAACAGTAAAATGAGAACTCTTCGATATCATAGAAACTAGAGCCAATTAACATTTTTCCTTGTGATATTTGAATTCAGCACATAAAAATCATTAAGAAATGGATAATTTTATTTCTGAACCAAACAACTTTTGAAAATTTGTTGACCAATTACTAGAAGCTGTCAGTCTGTCTAGGGACAGGCAATTTATTCATAAATTTCCAGGAAGAATAACAGGTGTAGAAAAAAAATGGTGAATGAGACGGGCCTCCTGGCCCATCCCCCTTCTCCGCCCATGCCACGCCTACAATTTTAGAACTGCCGTGAGCGGGGCAAAGTCGCTATCTGCACCTGAAATACGGCTAATTTAGGAGTATTTCAGCTTAGTAGATGACCCCTCATTGTTTTTCTGTATAGTAATAGTGTGCACTTGTCCCAGACAAAAAAGCCCTTATGATTATGTGTTTACATAATTAAGGAACAGGTGAGGAGAATGACCAAGGACAGAAAAATGTCCTGCAGTATGCATTGTGTGGGACATTGTGTGACACTAGAGTGCAGTCCTAGATTGAATGGCGACTCTGTCTCAAAAGTGTAGCAGGCACCAGAAGCAATTAAGACTAACCACAGGCAGCAAAGTCAAAAGCCATAAGTACATTTTACCTTTGCTGACTACTCTACCCTACATTCTCTCTTAGTGGTCCTCAACCCTCTGAAAATATCTGTTCTCTTTCAGAGGTTGGTCCTCAGTACAGTTGCCATTTTAGTACCAACAACATGCACATGTTCTCTCTCTGGCTTGTAAACCAGAATACTCCAAACCAGGGGTAGGACCAGCCCACCACCAAGCAATTGTAACCAAAGGATGCCTATTAAAGGGTTTGTGTCATCATGAACAATGGGGGCATATCGCTAGTATATGCCCCCATTGTCTTATAGGTGTGGGTCTCACCACTGGATCCAGAATGGAGCCCCAAAAGTGAAGGAGGGCGCACTGCGCATGCGCTGCCGCCCTCCACTCATTTTCTATGGGGCCGGTGAAAATCACTTCTATGGGGAAGCAGCTTGGTGGTGGCCGGACCGGAGTCCTCCAGACACCACCTTGCGGAGCTCTGTTCCCGATATAGGTGCAGGTCCCAGCAGTAGGACCCGCACCTATAAGACAATGGGGGCATATCCTACCAATATGCTCCCATTGTCCATGATGAGACAACCCCTTTAACTATTAACTTCCATAGACAGCCTTTTAGAGTACATAGGGCAATGAATCATCTGACAACTTTAAAGGGAATCCGTCACCAGCCACCTCCCTATCCAACTGATTGCATACACATATAGCTGCTGTTCACCTGATTATAATGCAGGTTTTTCTTTTGTTGATCTGAATCTCTGTTCCTGAGTTATGATATTTTTTCTTATAAGCAAATTAGGCCTTGGATGGAATGGGAGCATCACCCTTGCTCTCGTTGCACCCAAGTTCCAATCATTTCCGTGACAGCCGCTCCCTGGCTGCTGTGATTGACAGGGCCAGGCAGTGGAAAATCAGTGAGGAAGGGCTGATCAGCGAAAGGAGGAGAGCTTGGGTGCAACAAGAGCAATGGTGAGGCCTTCATTTCACCAAAGGCCTAATTTGCATATTAAATGGGTTTTCCGGGATCAGACGATCAGCTGGTTAAGAGAAGGCCACGCTCCGTGCGAGCACAGCTTTCCCTGATTCTTTATCTGCTCACCGTCGACATCAAAGCAGCGAGCAGGTGTAATTACAAGCCGTCCAATTAACTTCTATGTGACGGCTCCTTCCTATACACTTGAATAGGAAGGAGCCGTCCCATAGAAGTGAATGGGATGGCTTGGAATTACGGTACACCTGCTCGTCGCTGCGCTATTGACGGCGAGCAGGTAAACAAACAAGTGAAGACTGCGCTTGTATGGAGCACAACCATCTCTTCAGCCAGCTGAGGGGTGGGGTTGGAGTGCCGGGTGTCGGACCCCGCCGATCTGATATTGATGACCTATCCTGTAAGTGATTACAATATTAGAGGAAAGGATGTTTAGTGGAGAAAACTGTATAATTGAAAGGAGGCTCTAGGACCCTGTTGGGCTCCTTTAGCCTTTATACAGGATGAGATACGGTTAGGCATGGAGGCATACAGGTTCCGTATGTTGCAGCTGGGCCTGTAGATTCTGCATGCTCGTAACTTGATGGCAAAAAATCTGGACCAGGCAGGCCAAGAAACTGTTGCAGTTTGACAGAGACATTCCTGGGAAACCTTTACTAAGAATAAGGCTCCATTCACACGTCCGTATTTTGTATCCGCATCAGTTTCTCCGCAATTTAGGACAATTACGTGGATAGGATGCGGATCCATTCATTTCAATGGGTCCCGAAAAAATGCGGACAGTACACCGTGTGCTGTCCGCATCCGTGTGGACATTCCGACTGTCCGCATAAAGAAATCCTCCTGTCCTACTTCTATCCCGAATTTGCGGTCCGTAGCTCAATACAAGTCTATGGAACCTCCAAAAATGTGGAAGACATGCGGAAAGGCATCCGCATGTCATCTGCATTTGCAGATTCCGTTCCAGGAGGGGAGAAGGGTAGAAAAAAATAAATAAAAGGTACAGATGTTATTCACCCTTACATATGGATGACATATGGATACATCCTTTCCGTTTTTTTACAGAAAAACGGAACGGATGTGCTGGAGAACAACGGATCCGCAAAAAACTGATCGTTTTCCAGGATGTGCACAAATACGGATGTGTGAATGAAAACTTATACTGCTGAAAAATGCCAGTAGGAAGCCCTGCCATAAGAGGCAACATATGTGGCCTCATAATGTCCTGCACATATCACTTAGCTGTTAGTGTCCCTCGTATCAGTACTAGGGGTGACCGACACGATGGCTCTCCAGATTTTCACTCCACCAGTCAGACAATGTTACGGTCCACAGCAGAGGCTGGATTGAAGCACTCACGAGGAGGCCTCCAGGCAAACAGGGGTGTGTAATAAAAGTCCCACGTATGTCTAGATGGTGGACAACAAAACTGTGGGAGCTGCTCATACTCGATGGAGGATCAAATTATTCTTTCTTCTGATGGTCTGTCTGGGCCAACCAGAGCCTGTTCACTTTGTGTGCCATTACATAACCATTGCTCCCAACACCTCCTAACAGCTAGTTACGAATATCCCAGATGGCGGCCAATTTGTCAAAATGACTATCCTGCTTCTCACTGTCTAATAGTGTGTCCCCTCTGAAAGTCTGTCACCTAGGCAAAATGTCTTCAAGTACATCATAGAGGCATGTCTAGTGGTCAACAATCTCTCACGAAGGGGTATGTACACTACCCAAAAGCAGCCTCTGAAAGTCTTTTTACAGGGCAGTGGGGGAAGCAATTTTATGCCCTCTTGTGGGAAAGTCCAGTGTCTAATCAGAACACACCTGTAATTATTTACATATCTGCCTGATACATAACTGCATGCTGAGTTTTGCAGCAATCTGACATTTCTGTCATCGTCAGTGAGTGACTATATATTTGAGAGGTACCATTGTCATAAAATCACCAATGTTCCCCCTATGCGTGGCTGAGGTGTACTAATTCCTGAGCGTCCATCTTGAAATTGAAAAGTTCTAAAAAATTGTTAACTTGTTCCCAATATCATGCAATAGGCATTAGTGTATATTTTAGTTTATGAATTTATACGCTCTAACATATTTTCTTTACAGTGGGAATCATTCTATTTGGAGCTGGCACACTTGTTATGGCAGCTTTTAAAATCGCATTTGCAACCGAGCACATGGGCTGCAGAGAACCTCTAACAATTATCCAGCCGATCATTCAGGCCCTTTTTGTCATCATACAGGTGAGGCCCACCATACCTGCCCCTCTGTTTCTGCTTGGTGAAATTTATTATACAGTCTCCTAATATAATAATCAAACAGGCTTCAGACTGGAAGTTCACTTCAAAATACATATGAATGATCAAGGCTATGCCAAATTAATCCAATATTATATACTGTAGGGGTTCGCTCTGGTCGACACTAGGTAAGGCTACTTTCACACTAGCGTTTTAAAATTCCGATATTGAGTTCCGTCATAGGGGCTCAATACTGGAATAAAACACTTCAGTTTTGTCCCCATTCATTGTCAATGGGGACAAAACTGAACTAAAGACAACGGAATGCTCCTGAAAGCATTCTGTTCCGTCTTCAGACCGGAGAACAAACCGTAGCATGCTGCGGTTTGCTCTCCAGTCCAGGCATCCGCACCAAGAAGGATCCGTCATGACCCCCAATGAAAGTCAATGGGGACGGATCTGTTTGGTGTGGCACAATGATAAACGGATCCGTCCTCCATTGACTTTCAATGGAGTTCATGACGGATCCGTCACCTGCACACATACACACAATACACACTAACAGACATAGACATAAACATACACAGACATATACACAAACAAATACACATACATACTTACATGCTCCCGGCAGGTCTCCAGAGCGCAGGAAGAACAGGACGGCGCGCACAGATGACGATTCCACCAGGCGCCCAGCAGAGGGCGCTGTGGGGAATCGTCACCTGTGCCAGCCGTCCTGCTCCTCCGGCGCTCTGGAGACCTGCCGGGAGCATGTAAGTATGTATGTGTATTTGTCTGTGTATATGTGTGTGTGTCTGTGTGTATGTATGTACTGTGTGGGGCCGGAGCGCGGTTCCGGCTCCACACATGTCCCTGCGGCAGTCCGGATCCGGCAGCACCCTTCACCTGCCAGATCCGGACTGCCGCTAGTGTGAAAGAGGCCTAACTGTGCAGGAAGCAGGGACACAGACAGATTAAAAGTCCAAATACAGTGTTTTATTTCACACTTTCAAATAAACACAAGCGTAGCCTTAACTCATAGGCTTAAAATAAACAAAACCCTGCTCGGCTGAGCCAATACATAATACAAACACAATTCCCTAACTATACGTGGGACTGGCTACCAGCCCCACAGGCACAAAACACAGGTACTGGGTGGCACAAACAATACCTTCACCTTCAGTAGTCAGCCTCTCCAGGTATATGGCCACACTGCTTAGCTCTACTCTGGGCTTTTTATTAGGCCCTAACGAGCCCATGTAATCCTCAGCTGTGGGACTATTGAAACTTCAGGACCGGAACCCTGGGTTGGAGTGAGCGTCCCACTGCCAACCTCACTCACTACCACACAGCAGTTAACCATTTCAGTGGCAGATATGTGTTCTCCCAAACCATGCCTTTCTTACAATACCTTGGAAGTTTCTGCATGGGCAGATGATGTTGGGGTCATCCCACTATAGAAAAAACCTGTAAATTATAGCTATGTATAATGGTATACTTGGTGATTCCATGACTTTTATGTCATGAGTTTGTGAATTATATATGAATTGTTATGGGTTTTCTTAAGTATATTTATTTTATAATCTACTTTTATTTTTCTTTTAGACATGTTTTCTTTGGATATCCTGCAAACATTGTGTCCAGATACATATAAATGCTACCAGGTAAACTCTAAAAAATCAATCAGACCTAATGAATGAATAAACAAAAGTAATAACTCCCTCGTTGATCGTAAATTTAGCAATCCTGAGTTGCAGAAAACAAACCCCTAAGGTTTTAATTGAAAAATTAGGTTGTTATGAGCAACAGGCATCTCCGTAATGCTTCATGTTCACCTATTTAATAACTTTTTTGGGAAATCAAATATGGGATTACGTCTCGCCTTGCTTTGCCTGATTGATTAGGGTGGAGTTGCTGATTGTTCCCGATATTTGCCCCATATGATTGTGACGCTGATTCACCAAAAGCCCATTTTCTGGCTGATTCACAACGTTCATGAGAATGAAAGATGCTTGATAATCGGCACTACATCTCTCTGGGTAATCAGGGATGTGCTGCTGATAATCATTAGAAATTAATGGGGGAGGAATGATTGTGAAAGCTTGCAAATGAGTGCCAATTGATGTGTTTATTGTTGACTGGTGCTTGTTCTGACCAGACATCAGGTAGACTAATAGGGCCTTGACAGATCAAGTAGAAGACTTAGGGCCCATTCACATGACCGTGTGAATGGGTCCGCATCTATTCTGTAATATTGAGGAATAGATGCGGCCCCATTCACTTCTATGAGAGAGGGCAGCCGCGGCACAGAGCCAGCTCCGTGCCGCGGCTCCGCATAAAAAAATAAAACATGTCCTATACTTGTCCGCAACAGCCGACAAGTATAGGCATTTTCAATGGGGCGCCCAGCCGTGTGTTCCGAGCGTTGCGAAACACACGCCAGGCTGCACCTGTATTATTGTGGGTCCGCATTTTTGCATACAATCGTGTGAATGGGCCCTTACCGGTATATAAAAATTATCAGTAATCTAAGCAGTATGCAATGCCAAGCAGCAACTGCAAAAGCAGATATAATTTCAGGGCACATAAATAGGGAAATCTGTGACTTTATCATTACCCCTTTATAAAACCCTTGTTGTAAGGTCTTATCTTAATATGGTTTTGAGTTCCACATTGTTAAAAAAATAAAGATAAAATGGAGCTGGAGAAAATTCAAAGGCAGGCAGCTAATGAATGGGATTGATAACAAATTCATTGGCTGTCAAACTATTTATTTCAAGTAAGCAAAGCAGCACGGTATCATAGGAGTAAAGGCTGTAGTAGACCTGCAGATTAAGCCGGTGATTGTTGGGAAGGAAATATTCCTTCCCAGGAATTGCCTGCTGATCAGCAGAGGAGACTGCTGATATTACATGCAGCGATCTCCTCTAGGGATAAGCAAATCGACTTTGGATTCTTCATTTTAATGAAGAGTTCCGTACAGTATTAGAATGTATTGGTCCCGATGAGCCGAAGTTATTACTTTGTAAAGTCTCACAAGACTTTGTGTAATAACTTTGTGAATGAATTATTAGTGTAAAAAACCTTGATACCAATTAGCTCATCCCTAATCCCCTCCATTGTATAGCTAATGCCATTGCTCTTCCCCATACTGAATCATTGTTTGCCTCTTTATCATCATGCCTCTTTATCAGGTGTTTCTACACCTTGATTGGTGTAGATATCCACCTGTGGTAAATTCAGTTGATTGGACATGATTTGGATAGACACAGGTCTCACAGCTGACAATGTATATCAGAGCGATGTGCAGATGGTAGAATCTTCCAGAAGGTCACCAATCACCAATTTGAGTTTAATGACAGAGTGGCCAGAAAGAAGCCTCTTCTCAGTAAAAGACACATGAAAGTTTGAAAAAAGGCAAAATATTCATAGAAATAAAAGACCTGAAATTACCCAAAATCTGGATACCCAGGTATTTGAACTTGGAAATCAATAAGTGAGGTCTGGATCACCAAAGACCATTTGGGTTAATTCATCAATGGGCATTAGGATTAAGATTTATTCTAATATATGTGGCGATCAGAATAGCCACCAAATTCTCTAATCGATGGTATAGTAGTAAGCATTAAGGATGTCACCCAGAAAAATGTAAAGGGGTTTTCCAGGAGTTCAACACTGCTGACCTATCCTTGAGATCGACTCCCAGCACCCTTACTAATCAGAAGCCATGGCAGTGAGCATAGCGCTGTACATCGTATAAATTACTGTGCTTGGTACTGCAGCCCAGGCCGTTCACTTGAATAGGACTGAGCTGCACATAGGCCATGTAACTGATGAACATCACATCACTGGTTTAGGAGGAGGCCGCAGTGGTCACCGGCACGCCGTGGCCTTTTCAAACTGCTGATCAGGTACCAAGTACAGAGCCAAACCCCCACAACCAGAAATTAAAGACCTAACCTGAGGATAGCTGATCCACATAGAAGTCCACTAATATCCAGTGATGATCTTAACATCTCTGCTAATGGTTCTACAACCAGAGCTAATAGGAGGGGTGATAGAGGACACCCCAATCTAGTGCCCTTGTGAAGACAAAAGAGCTTAGATAGTACGGTAATCCATTGATACTAGCCAAAGGTTTTGAATACAATAATTGGGGTAAAGAAGGTAGCACACCAACATTTATAGATTAAGTTCCTGCTCTCAAAACAGTACAGCACGCCACAGCAGCATGTGCAAGCTCCACATGACCTCTGACCCCTTTATATGGGACTTGCCTCACAGTAGGCACAAATAAGCAGCAATAATTGTCATATAAAAATAAAATAAAACAAGGCATTAAACTGTGCAACAGTCATCATAATATACACCTGGTAATGGGCACACCTTACATGGCATCGTACTCCACAATTACTGCACTTGTGAATACACCAGAAGACAATTATTACTCATGTAACCTTTTATCATGACTAAATTACATTTGTTCTAAATTCTTGCCGAGAACCCACTCATATTATGGTCTGACCTCTCCAGTAGAACCCAGACTTGTTGTGAACAGAATAAAAATATGATAGTGCTGCACCCAGCATTAATTAAACTGGCATGTATGCCATGTCTACGCCAGTCTCTCTCATGATTACATTGAACATTTATTGAAATGCATATTAAAGGGGTTGTCCAAGTTATGAAAAAAAATATAGCACTGTAAATCTGATGGGCAGCAATATATAACTCAGTTCAGCAAGTTTTAGGCAAAAAAAATCTATATTTCCTCATTTCCCTGGTTCTCTTCTGGCCTTTGTTTACATGCAGTAATAATCTCTGCCCCTCCCCCCTTCTCTGCAAAGGCAGTGAATATAAGTGCTGTGAGTACATGTCTGCCTGCTGGGATACTCAGCAGCATGTTGTATGTGTAGGACTACAAGTACCAGCTGTACAATGACACTGCTGACACAGGAAATTATCCCTACCTGTTCTTGTACAATACAATTCTTCTATAGCTCCTTGCCCAGCATTTGTCTCCTCTCACTGCTGCAGCTACTATTTGTTGTAAAGCCTTTAGCCCTCAGTGTGTTCTGGCTGAAGGGGTTAATGTTTTATCTGAAGGAATCCAGGGAGAGAGCAGATAGCAGGAGCCCGGCAAAGAAAGGGGGTGTGGCCAGTGTGTACAGACTGTTATCTGAACTCTGAAGCTTGTGAACGAAACATCACAGATCAGGGAGATAAGGTGACATCACAGGTCATGTGACCCTCAGTCAACTCTGAGAAACCAGCAGCTTTAGAAACACAAAGTATATGGGAAAGTTGTTATACCTGACAAGTTAGAAACATACAAAGAACAAAAAAATAACTCAGACAACCCCTTTAAGTCCTATATTTAGAGCCATGACGACACTTTACAGTAATTGAAGGTGTTCTTTATTATGAGAATATATGGACTAAGGATGTATTGTTTAAAAATGTTTGCATGTTCCTTTAACACCTTAAAGGAGTTCTCCGGGAATTAAGAAAATGAAAATACGTAAATATTACTTTATTATAAACATATCCCCAAATACCAGAATAGGCAGAATGCAGATGGCATAGATACACACTCACATTTAAAATTTTAAAAAGTGGGGTAAAAAATATACATAGACCTCTTAAGTGTATGTACACTAATGCCAGAAGCCTGACTGATAAAATTGGTGAACTGGAATTAGTGATGTGTGAGGAGGACTATGACATAGTGGGAATAACTGAGACATGGCTGGATGATAGCTGTGACTGGGCAGTTAACGTACAGGGTTACAGTCTGTTTAGAAAGGATCATCAAAACCGGAGAGGGGGAGGGGTCTGCCTTTATGTAAAGTCCTGGCTAAAGCCCACACTGCGGGAAGATATAAGTGAGGGACATGAAGATGTGGAGTCACTGTGGGTAGAAATAAATGGAGCCAAAAACAATAATAAAATAGTAATAGAAGTTTATTACAAACCCCCTAATATACGAGAGCCCATAGAAAATCTACTTCTAAACGAAATAGACGAGGCGGCAAATCATAATGAGGTCGTTACTATGGGGGATTTCAACTACACAGATATAGACTGGAAAACTGAAACCTGTACATCTCATAAAGGAAACAGGTTCTTGGAAATAACCTAAGACAATTACCTTTCCCAACTGGTTCAGGACCCGACTAGAGAGACGGCCATACTGGACTTAGTATTAACCAATAGACCTGACAGATCAACAGATGTGCAGGTCGGGGGACACCTGGGAAACAGTGAACAATCCTAATATCTAATTGTGAGAGGTACATACCTTATGGGAATAAAATGTTAAGAAACAAGAAAAAACCAATGTGGATAAATAGAACTGTAAAGAAAGCAATAAATGACAAACAGAAAGCATTTAAATCACTAAAACAGGAGGGTGGAATAATAAAACTGAAAAGTGGGGCGTGCAAAATTATTCGGCCCATTTCCTTTCACTCCAGAAGTTGATCTCTGATCTCTGAATGATCCAATGTTGTCCTAAATGACTGATGACGATAAATAGAATCCACCTGTGTGTAATCAAGTCTCCCTATAAATGCACCTGCTCTGTGATAGTCTCAGGGTTCTGCATCATGAAGACCAAGGAACACACCAGGCAGGTCCGTGATACTGTTGTGGAGAAGTTTAAAGCCGGATTTGGATACCAAAAGATTTCCCAAGCTTTAAACATCCCAAGGAGCACTGTGCAAGCGATCATATTGAAATGGAAGGAGTATCAGACCACTGCAAATCTACCAAGACCCGGCCGTCCCTCTAAACTTTCATCTCAAACAAGGAGAAGACTGATCAGAGATGCAGCCAAGAGGCCCATGATCACTCTGGATGAACTGCAGAGATCTACAGCTGAGGTGGGAGAGTCTGTCCATAGGACAACAATCAGTCGAACACTTCACAAATCTGGCCTTTATGGAAGAGTGGCAAGAAGAAAGCCATTTCTCAAAGATATCCATAAAAAGTCTGGTTTACAGTTTGCCACAAGCCACCTGGGAGACACACCAAACATGTGGAAGAAGGTGCTCTGGTCAGATGAAACCAAAATCCAACTTTTTGGAAACAATGCAAAACGATATGTTTGGGGTAAAAGCAACACAGCTCATCACCCTGAACACACCATCCCCACTGTCAGACATGGTGGTGGCAGCATCATGGTTTGGGCCTGCTTTTCATCAGCAGGGACAGGGAAGATGGTTAAAATTGATGGGAAGATGGATGGAGCCAGGGGCGTACATAGAAATCATGGGGCCCCATAGCAAAACTCAAAATCCCCCCCCCCACACACACAAAAAAAGTAGAATTATAACACTAACCTAAGGGCTCATGCACACAAACGTCTTTTTGTCCGCATCCAATCGACATTTTTTGCAGGTCGGATGCAGAATGCAGACAGTGTCCGTGTCTGGCTATGGCCATGCGCATGAGCCCTTATAAGAACAATATAGGTACATTTTATGTGCGTTGTGTTTATGTTCACATGAAGCATCTAACGGTTAAGATGGCAGAACTGGTGCTAACTCCAATCCTGCTAGATTCAGCCATGTATAGATGACACCAACAGCTGATGGCACAGGCTCAAGGGGGGGTTCAGTACCTCTTACCTCCCATTACCTTCTTAGAAATAGTCTATTAGTAATTATGCAATGAAGGGCAGGGACTGACACCCCTCCCCCCTTCAGAATTTGAAGCATATAAACATATGTCTATGGGGGGGTTGCTGTGTGGTAAGCAGTGACATTAAGATTATATATATATATATATATATATATATATATATATATAATATACACATACACACTAATGACAGAGTGTAAACTCACTGGCCCTGATTTATCACACCTTCACTCCAGAATTCTGTCTTCAAAAAGTCGCACGATAGGGCTTTTGCGACTTTTTTGCGCATTTTTTTGCGACTTTTTACATGTGTACACAACTCACTCCAGTTTGTAATATGGGTGGAAAAGTGGGTGTGGTTAGCTATGTTAATGAGTTTCACTCCAGATTTATCATTGCGACTTTTTAAAAAAAGTCGCAAAATAGTCGCAATCTCACTCCAGGAGGAGGGTGGAGTAGGAAAAGTGGAGGAGCTTCTCTAGACAGAAGTGTTAGGTTTAAGGACAAGCCACATTTATCAAACAACCTGTGATGTTTGATAAATGTGGCAGAAAGTACTCCAACACAGACTGAAGCAAAACTGACTTCAAATATTTTCCTAATGATAAATTCCCCCCACTGTGTCCACCTCCCTACCACCCTGGCAGCACATGTGAGGACTGTCTGCTGTATTTCATTTAGGGCCACACTTTGTCTAAAACCGGCCCTGGACAAAATTTTAAGTGGGGCCCTAAATGAAATACTGCATAAACAACACAGTCACACATAGCCTAAGTAACTGAATAATATTACCATAGTCTTACTGAATAAAAAGCACTACACAAAGACCAATATAACCACCATACAGTGACTATAAAGTGTAGATACTAGTCCTACACAGAAGAACAAGTGTTATCTGGGGACTCAGTATTGACGGCCTATCTTTAGGATAGGTCATCAATATCAGATCGTCTGGCGTCCATCTTCCAGGACCCCGCCAATCAACTGTTGGGAGGCCAGTGATGACACTGTATATCAGTCACAAGGCCTAGTTGCAGTTCAGTCCCATTCAAGTGAAAGGAAATGAGCTGCAATACCACGCACAGCTGTTGCCTAGTGTTACGGTGCTCTGTTTGGTAAGCTATAAAGAGACCACAGTGCACCCCGGAGCTCTGATGAGCACAGCGGCCTCTTCAAACAGCTGATCAGTGGGGGGTGTCAGGAGACGGATCCCCACTGATCTGATATTGATGACCTATGCTGAGGATAGACCATTCATATCAAATTCCCAGGTAAACCTTTTAAGTGAAAAAACAAGAAGCAGGTTGGACAGACAAACATATACAGTGTAACTCTCCTTTACAAACATTTTCTACATGTCCTAGTGACCTGCCAATTTAGATTGTTGGAAATCGGGGGAACGAGACCCCACTTAAACAAGGAGGCAGAAATACTTGTACTGTCCCTCCTTACTAACGAAAGACTGGATCACAGACTTTCTATAAGGGTCCATTCACATGTCTGCAACTGTTTTGCAGTCCACAAATTGCGGATCCACAAAACACGGAACGCCGGCCCATGTGCATTCCGCATTTGCAGACCGCACATGGCCGGACACTATAATAGAAATGCCTTTTCCTGCCCAGTGTCTTTGGATGAGACATGTTCTATTTTTTTGTATTGAAAATAAATAGGTTCTCACCC
>ONZH01012960.1:0-29283 GCA_900303285.1 Rhinella marina | reverse complement strand
AAATAGTGAGTGTACTGAACTGTGACACAGAATGGTTCCACACTGCTGTGTGCAATGGATTTGTATCACTGAGATATAACATAAAAGAAAAAAAGGGTGTTATATTTGGCGATAGCTGCACTACTAGTGCCAGCCAGCCAGCCAAGCCAGGAGACAAAAAAAAAATTTCTTCTAGCCCTTAGAAGGGCTGTTGGGTTCTTTGTGGGTGATTCCTGCCTAACAGAGAACTAAATGCAGGCCCTAACACTCTCCCTGAAACGCAGCAGCTCTATCCCTAACGACATCCAGACGGCATCTGAGCCGAGCACCGCGGCCAGTCACTAGTATATTCCAGGGTCACCTGATCAGGCCAGCCAACCCCTGCTATCGACATGTAAGGGCCCCACGTGATGCTGGGTGTACCGTAGAGTCTCGTGGCTTGTGATTGGCTGTGTTTATAGGCGCCAAAAAAGCACGATGCGGAAGTTGCCATTTCCTCGAGCATGGCGAGATACTCGTCCGAGCAGGAGCACTTACGAGTACCCTAATACTCGAACGAGCACCAAGCTCGGACGAGTATGCTCGCTCATCTCTATTTAGATGTCGTATGAACTACGGAGCAAGTACATTCAGATATGATTAATAACTTTGTCAAATATTGAGTTTTCTCTCATAGATGGTATAGATGGATCACACAGAAGATAGGATATGCTGTCGGTGCCTAAACTGATGTTGTCACTCAAATACCACTCCCTTCTGTAATGTGAGTACAGGAGGTAGAGTTGAAGGCACTCACTGAGGCTGGTAAGATGGTTGTGGTCAGATAACTAACATTCATATAGAGTTTAGATATGCCTTTGGTATCTTCCATGATTATGGTCTGATCGGGGGAGTAGAGGTTTTGTTGGATCCATGGGAAACCCGTGAAGAGTGCTGAGTGTGTGAGAGTTGTTTTATGCCCTGATGCTGTCCAGAAGAAAAAAAAGAAAAAGACAACAAGTGCTATAACTGCAGACCTCCAGCCATTACCTGAAGCCAACTTAATGTTTATGTGACTCGGCCAACCTAGGCCCAGAAGACCTCTGAAGTAAGAGCAATGAGTGATGACAAGCTCTGGAGGGTAGGTAAAATGGTGCCTTCTCAAGTGTGCTCTGCCCGTTGATGATGAATTCAGCACATGGGTTGATGTATGTGTCAGGAAGAGAGATGGTGGGAATTCCAGGGGTCCAGCAGCACTGCCACCAGGTTTGTCCAAGGTTACATGAGGTGTGCCTGTAATAATGTTGGAAGAACTTTGAGAGTTCCAGAAAGGCATATTCCTAGGCCATCTTGCCTATTTCAGAGATTGCAGATGGACTGCATTAAGTTTCCAAAGGTGGGGCAGCATGAGTATGTCCTTGCCTATGTTGATCTACTTTTCAGGAAACACCTGGTCTATAGTAAAAGCAAGAGTAAAAGAAGATACTGGCTGAGGTAGTAAGTAGATAAATACTGGATGTAGAGCAAACCTTTTGACACTTTTTGTCTTTCCTAAAGTGGTAGGAGCCCTTACAGGTCAGCTCTGACTATTGAACATAAACATGTGTGTGATTCCTTTTCAGATCTGGACTCAAAGACTAGTACCTAGTTCATATAAAGGAAAAGTTTGGATCCCAGATTTGATGGTCCCTACTGAGTGCTGTGTTCACCATTCCAACATTGGTGAAGCCAAACATATTTACATTGATAATATACTTAATGCTTATGAAGTTTGAAAAATAATGAGAGATTATAGAATTAGCAAATAATCCACACAGTTAGAGGAAAGGTGGTGTGGACTCACTTGGATATTGCTTAATCAGGATTGGATTATTGAGTAAAGTCTGAGCATTACATCATTGCCCCATTATGTTCATTATGTTGTAATTTGTGTCCTAACTTCACTAACAAAGTTTTAAACAGATTTAATAACTGGCTGGTCTATAACATACTGAAAGAGTAGCAACCCACTTGGCAAGTATCAAGCAATCGAAAAATTATGATGTGTATGTGGTATGTGAAACGGATGCATATAGATGGCTGACACCTCCCTGAGTTTGAAGAAAAAAAGAAAAGAGGTGTTCCATTGCAGCATGTACCGGAGCAGATTTTATTGAGAAAGAGAAAAAGATCATGCTTTGCACATGCCATGATGAGGATGGTATGGTTTGGGTGGCTGCTGAAGTGGAGTATACTAAGAGGTTAAGGGAGATTTATAGAGCCACTAATTCTAAGAAATAATTGTTCATTGATTAGACTGATTTGCTGTGTTGACTGAACCCAATTAACTGATTTAGTTAAGAAAATGATAGGTTGATGGTTGATGCTCTCTTTGTAAAAGGATACTAAATTTATTGTTTCTGATTAAATTGGCAGTAAGGTCAGAAAGAAGATATTATCATCATCACCTGACTATAATAATAACCTGTATACTAAATGTGAATCCTGCAGAATCTACAAGAGAGGAATATACATATACACATCAATGCAACCTATGAATACTGAACTTGATGATTCAGATGAGAACTATGGAAGCCTAGACATGACAACTTTGAACTCTGATGATTATTGGACATTTGCCTCGCTTCTGATTGTGCCCCTGTGCTGTGCAGGGAATAACTTGGAATAACCTAAAGAAAAGTGCAGAGGAAAAAAATAATGAGTGTCTAGTGGAGTCTACCATAGATGATGAATGGCTTATCAGCCCTGATCTGGGGAATCCAGTCAGAATGTAGTCATTGGGGGAGTCCTCTGGATACCTAAGCAGGCTGTGTACAAGAGGAGAAAGACACTTATTTACTTGTGTCTCCTTCTCCATCCCATCGGAGAACGAACAGATATAAGATCTGCATTGATGATAAGGGTCTGTCCTGATCGATACACCTCAGTTAATGGATGGCCCATAGGCCTGGTTTGAACTGAATATAGTCAATTGGGAAACTCTATTAGCAAATTATGTTCAAGAGGAGGAAAATGTTAAAGAAATGTAGTTAGTTGATGAACAAAATTGTGCTAGGGTTGTATTTCATTATCAGGTGGTCTCCATCTTCTTATATACATATCTCTTATATAATACATAATCTCTAATATCCATTAGATGTCACGTATGCTTAAAAATAAAAATGACTCATAATCACTTGATATGGCTATAGGAAAAGAGGAACTTAGCAGAAGTTAATATATGCATATGGAATTTCCCAGATAGGTGAAGTAATGTGTATGCCATCGGCTGCCATCATCATTCTTTTGATTTGATGTTAAATGTATACTTGTATGATTGTGATTGGATATATTAAAATTGATGACAAAGGGGGGTGTGATTACACCATCATGTATTTGTAATAAAATTAGCTCTTCTGGGAGTACAGGAGAGATCTGCATAATCAGCAATGAGACTGGACGTGCACTTCTTGTGCTGTGGCCGCACCCTCTTACCATGAAGGGGGAAATTTAACATAATTTGAACACCACAGACAACTGAGTATTAAGTCCTATTTTTGGACTTATACTAAATTGCATTGACAGCATCCATGTGTATGAAGCCTGAATCCCTGGATTAATTAGCTATCTGAAACATTAATTACACCTAAGCCAGGTATCAAGAACGCTTTTAATCATCATCAACCATCCCATCACAAGGCAGAGAGCTCCATAGTCCAACTATTTCAACTAGATGGCACAAAACAAATCATACATTAGTTCATATAATTACATCATATCAATACAAGAAAAATGCACAATAACATTTCAAGAACTCCATGCGTCACATGCGGTCCTTTGTTTAAAAGTATTGCGTATGAGAATAAAATGGCATTATGATTTCCATGCTATAAATCTGAAGACAGGTACCTGACACAACGCTCTTTTCTCACCTTTCAAATACAATGGAACATAAGGAACAGTGAAGGCATCACACACAAAGGATAATTCTCTATTCTAAGTGTAATAGGCTATAACCTTGACTTAGAAATGTCATCTGATGATGGGGGCGTTCTTGGTCAGGTAATCATCAGTGTCCTATACTAACCTAGTGATTGAGAGAATCTGAAGAAACCAGTCCTGCAATAATTTGGAATAATTTTCCAAGCTATTTTTGTTGCTTTGGAACCCTGTTGTATGAATTTATATAGAAGTATTCTATTTTTACATTTAAGAAAAAACAAAAATTCAGATAATTTTGTTTATATGTAACCATCTTTTTCTTCTTCCATTGCAGTTCCAAATATGTTAATATGACCGATTCCTGATGAACACCTAGGGTGAATTGCATGAATATATAAATAGGCTTTACAATATCAATAGGTTGAAGATGTGAAACTATATGAGACAACAACTTTAGGCCAAGTTTGTTTAGGCAAATTTGGGGGCTGGTAAGAAAAAACTCTATGAAATACATGCATTTTTGAACAATTTTTTTTTGTTGGTGGTGTTTTTGGTCACACATTTTTTAAATACCTTTATTTTGTTTCTTCGCCCTGTAGAGAAGTTTGTGTGAAAATAATGAGAAAGACACCATGATCAGACCATCCTGCATTTTGAATAAAACACCATGAACCCCAAAAATACAATTCCAGTGAAGAGAAATGCCACAAAAATGCACTTCATAACTTTCTGTGGACTTATAGCTAACATTTGTCTGCAGAGTTTTTCTGCTAGAAAAAAAATGCTTGAAAAAATGTGTAATTTTTTAAAGAAATACTGTGGCATATTTAATAAACCTATAAATAGCATAAACCTAGACAAACCGTCTAGACAAGCACCAGATTAATCATGGTGACTCAAGCTGGAAGATAATTTTGGTGCAGGGATAGACACTTTTATCCAAAGCTGGCCATATCCATTAAATAGTTGTTGGATAAACGATTGTTTAGCTGATGGTTATCTCTCCTGACTCCTTCTTGACTCTCTCACGCTGAGCATGTGTGTGTTGTCAATGGAGAGAGATGAGAATGCTGCTGACAGACACTTGTTATACTTATCTCCCAGGAGAACAAAAGAATCAGGTGAAAGTTTTTTGTTCGAAAATACACCATTGTGTATGAGGGCCTTAACTCAATACCACTTTGAGACAGAATTTTGCCACTAGAATTTTGGTGCGGTTTGGCTGCAAAACAGCATATCTTGGGTCATGTCCCTTTCCAGCAAAGTGATTACCCTTCCTTCTAAGCCTAGCTTGGTCCCGTCACCGCTGCAGCTAATCACGGTCAGCCACCTCAGAGGTTGCATAGCTTAACGTTATGTCCCAACAGTAATGTACCCTTAAAGATTTTGTGACCATGGGACCAAGGACCAAGGAGCTTGACAGAAACTGTCCAGGAATAGAGCAGCAGTGGCACTGCGGACTACTGATCCTTTGATTTTAGTTTCAAGGGCTTCAGGAGCACAGGTCCAGACGAAAAGGGTTGTCAGCCCCTAGGTTGGAAGCCCCTTAAACACTTATTAATAAGGACTGATTCCATACAAAGGCAACATCTCCATGGATTTTGTGTGTATTACGGATCAGTAAGTGTGGACCCAGTGAGCCAACTAACTGGTTTGACTTTGGGCTAACCCTAGAGGTGTTATTCTAGGACTCCCCTGGCATTCATAATTTAACCCCTGTATAGGGATATGGACTTTGCTGTAGGTGAGCAACCAGACCATTACCTCTTAGGATACTCCCAGTAAAGTTGACAGTGGACCCACTAGGGGAAGGGACTCTGGTGAAAGCACTAGAAGCTCAGGATGCAGAAACTGCCAAAAACTGCAGGAAAATAGCAGGAGCAGTCTAAACAGTCACTTGGGCTTGAATGTTGGTTTTAGAGATCCAGATTTGACACTGAAAGCATAGATGATGGTAAACAGAGGATGGATTTGCAGACAGATAAATCTCAATAGACTATCCAACACCTTTTCTGGTCTCCAGGAAAGGGTGCCTTACATAACCATGGACCTCCAGCCATTGGCTGGAGAAGAGTTTGGAAGTGTGTGCTGGCCCTTTAAGGGATCAGACGTGATCATGCACCCTAAGGGCACAGATACTGGCAGGCTGCAAAGGATCATGCAGGCCGCAACCTAGAGAGGAGGGGGTCGGGCAGCATGGTGAGTGGCACGATGGACACGGACTTCCACCCTAAGAGTATGTTTTTCTTGTGTCTCTGTGGTTATCTTCCAGCGGTGCAATAAATACATACTGGTTATCTGCTACTAAATTCATGGCACTATGCCAACATGGTGTCACAGGTTTCCCTAAGCAACTGTGTGCCATTGATAAGGTTTGGATGTTGCACCACTTACCTTATCCACTGAGGAAGGTTACAATGCTCACTCACAAATCAATAAATCTTTCAATTAAATCTCCTGGTGAGCCTTGAAGGATTCATATTGGAAAAAAATACAACAAACTATTTAGCAGTCAATAAACAAGATCCAGATTCGTATTTGGCAGGTTAAGAATGAAAGGCCAGAAGATGACTTCAAATGTAATAATCTGTGTGAAAATATAGACAAAAATTGGTCATGGTACTTTTTTTGTTGAGCATCATATAAAAAGTATGGGCATCTTGCTGATGTAGGCCATGGTTTGTAAGAATGGTGTTGATTCAAGTAAAACAAACATGTTATTGGCCAAATTAAGCCAATCCTGTCAGTTTAGTTAAAAAAAGATCAGATGCTAAGCTATGTTATGTTGGAAATTATTGGAAGACCTAACAGTGGATGAGAATAACCAAGACAGCATTGTGCCGATAAGAAGAGAACAGTTTGTGGTGGCACATGGGCCAAGGAGTACGTGATAGTTAGTACACCCTGTTAAAACTTTTGCACTGTGTCCCAGAAGCTTTAAGTTGATACTTTTAACCAAAAAACACACCTAATACTTGTACCACAATACTGAACTCAGAATGAGCAGTGGAAAAAAGACAATACAAAACTTGTGAGGGGATTGCAAACTACTGGATATTAGATAAAAAGCATTCCTTACTGACTCTAATATAGCACTCAGAATAAACAGTTATGCACACAGTCTTGTATGAATCTTTAATACATTGAACCTGGACTACTGTATGTTCAAAGGTAATGGAGGCCTGTTCCATAGCATGCCATTTTATAAAGGTATTCTCCTCTAGAAGAATTGCTTCTAGGGTGCTGTATGGTGGCACATTAAGTAGCTACACCTTTGCAATTTGAAACTATAAAAACTCTATAGACTCCATTCAAGCATATAGGCATCCATGTGTATGAAGCCTGAATCTGTGGATTAATTAGCTATCTGAAACCTTAATTACACCTAAGCCAGGTATCAAGAGCGCTTTTAATCATCATCAATAGAGATGAGCGAGCATACTCGTCCGAGCTTGGTGCTCGTTCGAGTATTAGGGTACTCGTAAATGCTCGCTGCTCGGACGAGTATTTCGCCATGCTCGAGGAAATGGCAACTTCCGCATCATGCTTTTTTGGCGCCTATAAACTCAGCCAATCACAAGCCAGGAGACTCTGCGGTACACCCAGCATCACGTGGGGCCCTTACATGTCGATAGCAGGGGTTGGCTGGCCTGATCAGGTGACCCTGGAATATACTACTGACTGGCCGCGGTGCTCGGCTCAGATGCCGTCTGGATGTTGTTAGGGATAGAGCTGCTGCGTTTCAGGGAGAGTGTTAGGGCCTGCATTTAGTTCACTGTCAGGCAGGAATCACCCACAAAGAACCAAGGGCTACAAGACATTTTTTTTTGTCTCCTGGCTTGGCTGGCTGGCAGGGTGTGAGTTAGGTCTACGATAGTTTCTGCACGTCATGTTCAAAAAAAAAAAACAAAACTACAAAAAAATATATAAAAAAAAATATATAAAAAAAATATTTTTTTAGTTGTTTTAGCTCAGTGATACAAATCCATTTCACACAGCTGCGTGGAACCATTCTGTGTGTCACAGTTCATTACACTCACTCCTATCCATATTTTCTGTCCAGGTGACACTTTCTGTACGTCACTTAATACAATCAAGTCTTTTGCTGCCTGTCACATACATAGCTTGATCCCAAAAATCTCTGTGCGACATTTGTTTGGGTCGCAGTCAAAATAGCCACCTTTAACAGGGTGTGAGTTAGGTCTACGATAGTTTCTGCAGGTCACGTTCCAAAAAAAAGAAAACTACAAAAAAATATATATAAAAAAATATATAAAAAAATATTTTTTTAGTTGTTTTAGCTCAGTGATACAAATCCATTTCACACAGCTGCGTGGAACCATTCTGTGTGTCACAGTTCATTACACTCACTCCTATCCGTATTTTCTGTCCAGGTGACACTTTCTGTACGTCACTTAATACAACCAAGTCTTGTGCTGCCTGTCACGTATATAGCTTGATCCCAAAAATCTCTGTGCGACATTTGTCTGGGTCGCAGTTAAAATAGCCACCTTTCACAGGGTGTGAGTTAGGTCTACGATAGTTTCTGCACGTCACGTTCCAAAAAAAACAAAACTACAAAAAAAATATATAAAAAAAATATATAAAAAAAATATTTTTTTAGTTGTTTTAGCTCAGTGATACAAATCCATTTCACACAGCTGCGTGGAACCATTCTGTGTGTCACAGTTCATTACACTCACTCCTATCCGTATTTTCTGTCCAGGTGACACTTTCTGTACGTCACTTAATACAACCAAGTCTTTTGCTGCCTGTCACGTATATAGCTTGATCCAAAAAATCTCTGTGCGACATTTGTCTGGGTCGCAGTCAAAATAGCCACCTTTCACAGGGTGTGAGTTAGGTCTACGATAGTTTCTGCACGTCACGTTCCAAAAAAAACAAAACTACAAAAAAATATATAAAAAAAATATATAAAAAAATATTTTTTTAGTTGTTTTAGCTCAGTGATACAAATCCATTTCACACAGCTGCGTGGAACCATTCTGTGTGTCACAGTTCATTACACTCACTCCTATCCGTATTTTCTGTCCAGGTGACACTTTCTGTACGTCACTTAATATAACCTTGTCTTTTGCTGTCTGTCACGTATATAGCTTGATCCCAAAAATCTCTGTGCGACATTTGTCTGGGTCGCAGTCTAAATAGCCACCGTCAGTAGGGTGTGAGTTAGGTCTACGATAGTTTCTGCACGTCACGTTCCAAAAAAAACAAAACTACAAAAAAAATATAAAAAAAATATATAAAAAAATATTTTTTTAGTTGTTTTAGCTCAGTGATACAAATCCATTTCACACAGCTGCGTGGAACCATTCTGTGTGTCACAGTTCATTACACTCACTCCTATCCGTATTTTCTGTCCAGGTGACACTTTCTGTACGTCACTTAATACAACCAAGTCTTGTGCTGCCTGTCACGTATATAGCTTGATCCCAAAAATCTCTGTGCGACATTTGTCTGGGTCGCAGTCAAAATAGCCACCTTTCACAGGGTGTGAGTTAGGTCTACGATAGTTTCTGCACGTCACGTTCCAAAAAAAACAAAACTACAAAAAAAATATATAAAAAAATATATAAAAAAATATTTTTTTAGTTGTTTTAGCTCAGTGATACAAATCCATTTCACACAGCTGCGTGGAACCATTCTGTGTGTCACAGTTCATTACACTCACTCCTATCCGTATTTTCTGTCCAGGTGACACTTTCTGTACGTCACTTAATACAACCATGTCTTTTGCTGCCTGTCACGTATATAGCTTGATCAAAAAAATCTCTGTGCGACATTTGTCTGGGTCGCAGTCAAAATAGCCACCTTTCACAGGGTGTGAGTTAGGTCTACGATAGTTTCTGCACGTCACGTTCCAAAAAAAAACAAAACTACAAAAAAAATATATAAAAAAATATATAAAAAAATATTTTTTTAGTTGTTTTAGCTCAGTGATACAAATCCATTTCACACAGCTGCGTGGAACCATTCTGTGTGTCACAGTTCATTACACTCACTCCTATCCGTATTTTCTGTCCAGGTGACACTTTCTGTACGTCACTTAATACAACCTTGTCTTTTGCTGTCTGTCACGTATATAGCTTGATCCCAAAAATCTCTGTGCGACATTTGTCTGGGTCGCAGTCTAAATAGCCACCGTCAGTAGGGTGTGAGTTAGGTCTACGATAGTTTCTGCACGTCACGTTCCAAAAAAAACAAAACTACAAAAAATATAAAAAAAATATATAAAAAAAATATTTTTTTAGTTGTTTTAGCTCAGTGATACAAATCCATTTCACACAGCTGCGTGGAACCATTCTGTGTGTCACAGTTCATTACACTCACTCCTATCCGTATTTTCTGTCCAGGTGACACTTTCTGTACGTCACTTAATACAACCAAGTCTTTTGCTGCCTGTCACGTATATAGCTTGATCCCAAAAATCTCTGTGCGACATTTGTCTGGGTCGCAGTCTAAAAAGCCACCGTCAGTAGGGTGTGAGTTAGGTCTACAATAGTTTCTGCACGTCACGTTCCAAAAAAAAAAAAAACTACAAAAAAATATATATAAAAAAATATATAAAAAAAATATTTTTTTAGTTGTTTTAGCTCAGTGATACAAATCCATTTCACACAGCTGCGTGGAACTATTCTGTGTGTCACAGTTCATTACACTCACTCCTATTCGTATTTTCTGTCCAGGTGACACTTTCTGTACATCACTTAATACAACCAAGTCTTTTATTGCCTGTCACGTATATAGCTTGATCCCAAAAATCTCTGTGAGACATTTGTCTGGGTCGCAGTCAAAATAGCCACCTTTCACAGGGTGTGAGTTAGGTCTACGATAGTTTCTGCACGTCACGTTCCAAAAAAAACAAAACTACAAAAAAATATATAAAAAAAAATATATAAAAAAAATATTTTTTTAGTTGTTTTACCTCAGTGATACAAATCCATTTCACACAGCTGCGTGGAACCATTCTGTCTGTCACAGTTCAGTACACTCACTCCAATTCGTATTTTCTGTCCAGGTGACACTTTCTTTACGTAACTTAATTAAACCAGACTGAACAAGTTTGTGGGTTTCAGTACACCAGGCCCATTTATTTTTTATTTTTTATATAATACACTTATATACAGAAAATGTTGAACCCCAGGGCTAAGGGTCGAGGATGAGGGCGTGAGCATTCAATTACTGCAGGGGGCAGAGGCCGTGGTCCTGGGCAGGGTGAGACAGTACCTGCTGATGAGGGAGCAGGGGAACGCCGAGGAGCTACAGTCCCTAGCTTCATGTCTCAACTTACAGAGACACGTGGTAGAGGACTGTTGAAACCACAACAGTGCAAACAGCTGATCTCGTGGATTGCGGACAATGCTTCAAGTAATTTGTCCACCAGTCAGTCTTCCACGCAGTCCACCCACGTTACCCAAGGGAGCACTCCTCTGGCTCCTCCACCTCAACCTCCTTCCCCCCAGTCTGCCCCCTCCCAGGAAAATTTGGAATGCGATCTGGCATACTCTCAGGAACTGTTTTCTGGACCCTTCCCAGAGTCACAAACCACTTCTCAGGTTGCTGCTGACCTCGTTCCCGATGCCCAAGTTTTCCAAGTGTCGCAGTCTGTGGGTGATGATGATGATGATGACAATGTTGAGTTAGTGGAAGAAGTTTGTAAAGAGGTGTCGGACGATGAGGAGACACAGTTGGCAGACAGTGGTGAAGTTGTTGTCAGGGCAGGAAGTCCGAGGGGGGAGCAGACTGAGGAATCGGAGGATGACGAGGTGACTGACCCAAGCTGGGTTGATATGCCGAGTGAAGACAGTGCTTCTGAGGCGGAGGCGAGTGCTGCACCAGAACAGGTTGTAAGAGGCAGTGGTGTGGCCAGAGGGAGAAGCAGGGCCAGAGCTGGTGCATCAGCAGCAACTGTTTCACGTAGTGAAGCTCCCGTGGCGAGGCCTAGATGTTCGCAAGTCTGGAGGTTCTTTAAAGAAAGTGAGGATGACCGACGGACTGTGGTGTGCAACCTGTGCTACACCAGGATCAGCAAGGGTGCCACCACTACTAGCCTAACCACCACCAGCATGCGCAGGCATATGAGTGCTAAACACCCCACTCAATGGAACCAAGGCCGTTCACCACCTCCTGCGGGTCACACCACTGCTCCTTCCCCCGTGTCACTCGCTGCCTCTGCTAGTCAACCCCCTGCGTAACTCGCTGCCTCTGCTAGTCAATCCCCTGCCCATGACCCCGGCACGAGCGCCTCCCCCCGGAAAACCACACCTTCGCCTCCACAATCCTCCACAGTGTCCACCAATGTGTCCCAGCGCAGAGTTCAGCTGTCTTTACAGCAGACGCTGGAGCGCAAGAGGAAATACAGTTCCACCCACCCACATGCCCAAGCCCTCAACGTCCACATCTCCAAATTGCTTAGCCTGGAGATGCTGCCCTATAGGCTGGTAGAGACCGAGGCCTTTCGCAATCTCATGGCGGTGGCTGCCCCTCGGTATTCGGTCCCCAGCCGCCACTATTTTTCCCGATGTGCCGTCCCAGCCCTACACCAGCACATGTCACAGAACATCATCCGTGCCCTGACCAACGCTGTTTCTGAGAAGATCCACCTAACCACGGACACGTGGACAAGTGCTGCCGGGCAGGGACACTATATCTCACTGACGGCACATTGGGTTAACTTGGTGGAGGCTGGGACTGAGACTGACCCTGGGGCCGCTCATGTACTGCCCACACCTCCTCTGACCCCTTCTCCTCCTCCACCGAATTACCATCCGTGGGCACGGCGCCTTCAGTCGGTAGCTCTAGGCGCAGCAGCAGTGCCGTGGGTAAGCGCCAGCAGGCGGTGCTCAAACTGCTGAGCTTAGGTGACAAAAGGCACACCGCCCAAGAGCTGTTACAGGGCATCACGGCACAGACTGATCTGTGGCTGGCACCGCTGAACCTCAAGCCAGGCATGGTTGTGTGTGACAACGGGCGTAACCTGGTGGCGGCTCTGCAACTCGGCAGACTGACACATGTGCCATGCCTGGCCCACGTGTTCAATCTCATAGTTCAGCGGTTCCTCAAGACATACCCCAATCTGTCTGATTTGCTCACCAAGGTGCGCCGCATCTGTGCGCATTTCCGCAAGTCCACCACAGATGCTGCCACTCTCAGGACAGCGCAGCGCCGGCTACAACTGCCCGCTCACCGACTGTTGTGCGACGTGCCCACGAGATGGAATTCAACATTAAACATGTTATCCAGATTTTACCAGCAGCGCAGAGCAATTGTAGACTGCCAGATGTCAACTTCCACCAGAACTGGTAGTCAGGTCACTCAGATTCCTCAAGTCTACAATGAGGAGTGGACGTGGATGTCTGATATCTGCCAGGTGTTGAGCAACTTTGAGGAGTCAACACAGATGGTCAGCGGCGATGCCGCCATTATCAGCCTCACCATCCCGCTGCTTTGCCTGTTGAAAAACTCACTGCTCAGCATCAAGTCGGATGCTTTGCGCTTGTCACAAGAGACGGTGGAGGAAGATACGTCGCTTGATAGCCAGAGCACCCTCCGGTCTGTTTCTCAGCGCGTATCGGAGGTGGGGGATGAGGATGAGGAGGAGGAGGGGGAGAATGTCGGCGAGACAGTAGAGGGTACCAGTTCTCATTCCTTAACTCTTGAGCGTGTATGGGCTGAAGAGGAGGACTTGGAGGAGGAGGAGGAGGAAATGGAGAGTCAGGCCAGTGAGGAGAGGGAATTCTTGCGTGTTGGGACTCTGGCGCACATGGCAGTCTTCATGTTAGGCTGCCTATCCCGTGACCCCCGCGTTAGAAGAATTTTTTCAAACACCGATTACTGGGTGTTCACTCTCCTGGACCCACGGTACAAGCAGAACCTTTCCACTCTCATCTCTGCAGAGGAAAGGAGTATGAGAGTGAATAGATATCAACAGGCCCTGGTGCACAAGCTGAAACAATTCTTCCCATCTGACGCCGCTAGCGGCAGAGGGCATGGTTCTGTGGGCCAAGTAGCGGGGGAGAGGAGGCGAGCAGGCAGCTTGTCCAGCACTGGCAGGGGAACGCTCTCCAAGGCCTTTGCCACTTTTATGTCACCCCAGCAAGACACTGTCACCTGTCCCCAGTCTAGGCAGAGTAGGGGGGAGCTGTACAGAAAGATGGTGAGGGAGTACCTAGCTGACCATATCAACGTCCGTAGCGATCACTCTGCTCCATACAACTACTGGGTTTCAAAGCTGGACACGTGGCCTGAACTGGCGCTGTACGCCTTGGAGGTGCTGGCCTGCCCTGCCGCTAGCGTGCTGTCAGAGTGGGTATTCAGTGCAGCTGGTGGCGTCATCACCGATAAGCGTACACGCCTGTCAACTGACAGCGCTGACAGGCTGACGCTTATTAAAATGAACAAAGCATGGATTTCACCGGAATTCAAATCTCCTCCGGGGGAAAGCAGCTAAAGATTTAAATAACTTATGTATCCGATTCCTCTTCTCTACTCCTCCTCCTCCTCCATATCGTCTTTGCCTAACGGTGACCAAAAAAACGCCATTTTTCAGAGGTCCAACTGGCACTCTTTTACCACAATTTTTCCGGAGGGCCACCTACAGGCCCTCTGTCCAAACAATTTTTCCGGAGGGCCACCTACAGGCCCTCTGTCCAAATAATTTTTCTGGAGGTCCACCTACAGGCCCTCTGTCCAAACAATTTTTCCGGAGGTCCACCTACAGGCCCTCTGTCCAAACAATTTTTCCGGAGGTCCACCTACAGGCCCTCTGTCCAAACAATTTTTCAGGAGGTCCACCTACAGGCCCTCTGTCCAAACAATTTTTCCGGAGGTCCACCTACAGGCCCTCTCTTCAAACAATTTTTCCGGAGGTCCACCTACAGGCCCTCTGTCCAAACAATTTTTCCGGAGGTCCACCTACAGGCCCTCTGTCCAAACAATTTTTCAGGAGGGCCACCTACAGGCCCTCTCTTCAAACAATTTTTCCGGAGGTCCACCTACAGGCCCTCTCTTCAAACAATTTTTCCGGAGGTCCACCTACAGGCCCTTTGTCCAAACAATTTTTCCGGAGGTCCACCTACAGGCCCTCTCTCCAAACAATTTTTCCGGAGGTACACCTACAGGCCCTCTCTCCAAACAATTTTTCCGGAGTACCACCTACAGCCCCTCTCTTCAATCAATTTTTCCGGAGGTCCACCTACAGGCCCTCTCTCCAAACAATTTTCCGGAGGTCCACCTACAGGCCCTCTCTTCAAGCAATTTTTCCGGAGGTCCACCTAAAGGCCCTCTCCCCAAACAATTTTTCCGGAGGTCCACCTACAGGCCCTCTCTCCAAACAATTTTCCGGAGGTCCACCTACAGGCCCTCTCTCCAAACAATTTTTCTGGAGGTCCACCTACAGGCCCTCTCTCCAAACAATTTTTCCGGAGGTCCACCTACAGGCCCTCTCTCCAAACAATTTTTCCGGAGGTCCACCTACAGGCCCTCTCTCCAAACAATTTTTCCGGAGGTCCACCTACAGGCCCTCTCTCCAAACAATTTTTCCGGAGGTCCACCTATAGGCCCTCTCTCCAGTTCCAGTTTTATTTGCGCAAACTGCGTAAATTTTTTTTTTGGGATAGGTGTGAAAAATAATATTACCTGCATATCTATATTGCCCAACATTGGATACGGTAGCAACAAGAAGACCAAACACATGCTGCCCACAGGGTTCCGCAAATTCCTGGTCCACAATGTCAAGGAGCTCGAGGTTCTGTTGATGAGCAACAAGTCCTTCTGTGCAGAAATCGCCCACAATGTCTCCTCAAAAAACCTAAAGACCATTGTGGAGAGAGCGGCACAGCTCGCCATCAAAGTGACGATCCCCAACGCCAGACTGCGCAGCAAAGAGAACGAATAAATATCTCTGTGGTTATTTGTGCTAAATAAAAGTTAAGTAAACACACAAAAAAAAAAAAATTGATCTGTTCCTGTGCCTGATCCACCCAAGTTGAATCTGTCTCATCATGAGAAAGTCCCCCCAAGGAGTCCCCACTGTAACTTGCTTCCCATACAACTACCTCACCCCCCGACACCTGTGTCTCACCATTGTCCACCACCTCCTCAGACAACACTGGTAAATCCCCACTGTCAGCACACGGAGACTGCAAAAGGTCTTGCGAATTGGGGCAGAGAATGTTCTGGGGTAGCACATCAGAGAAGGGGTGACTATGGGGTTCCAGGGAGTACGTGACCACATGCAATCTCCATCTAAAAAGTCATGCCACACTTGATCGAGCTCATAATTGACAATTGTACCGGTTGGTGCTAAATTTTTAAGTTGGGGTCCTGCGTCGTCATTCTAACTACATCCGGCTGTTGTCACCACCACACACGCTAGCCCAGGGGGCACTCCTCTGGCTCTTCCAGCTCAACCTCCTTCCCCCCAGCCTGCTCCCCCCATCTACAGGTCCTCTCTCCAAACAATTTACGTCTTTTTCCTATCTTTCTCTCTCTCCAAACTATTTTTCCGGATAGCTGCCATATACGGTATTAAGCTGAGTAGTATACATAGAAGACTTACCACAATTGATCAATCTCATAATTTACGACTGTACCGGTTGATGCTAAATTTTTAAGTTGGGGTCCTGCTTCGTCATTCTAACTACATCCGGCTGTTGTCACCACCACACACGCTAGCCCAGGGGGCACTCCTCTGGCTCTTCCAGCTCAACCTCCTTCCCCCCAGCCTGCCCCCCACCTACAGGCCCTCTCTCCAAACAATTTACTCCGATAGGGGACGTATTAGATATTGTACTGCTGTTTTTTTTGGTTCTTCTTTTAATTGCCTCCTGACCTGTGATAGGCAGAGCATGGACACGTCCCCTTAGCTGCAGTAGGAAAGACACTCCTGGCCAGAGCAAGCTCTTTTTCCTTTTCCGTGTTCGAAAAATCCATGAAATATATGGTCCCAAGATAGGGGACGTATACGATTTTAAACTGAGAAGAATCGATACCACACATGCCCCACTAGGAGAATTTGGGGTAATGGTGGGATTAGGCAGCCTCAGAGGCATCCATGCATGCTGCCCCTGCTGTTTCCTGTCCATTTCCGTGGTGTTTCCATCATTTTCTGAGGTTTCCAGGTTTTCACCCAGCCTTCCCTATGCAGAGCCTTGGTCCCCTGCAAAAATGCTCGAGTCTCCCATTGACTTCAATGGGGTTCGTTATTCGAAACGAGCACCCGAGCATCGGGAAAAGTTCGACTCGAATAACGAGCACCCGAGCATTTTAGTGCTCGCTCATCTCTAATCATCAACCATCCCATCACAAGGCAGAGAGTTCCACAGTCCAACTATTTCAACTAGATGGCACAAAACAAATCATACATTAGTTCATATAATTACGTCATATAAATACAAGAAAAATGCACAATAATTTCAAGAACTCCATGCGTCACATGCGGCCCTTTGTTTAAAAGTATTGAGTATGAGAATAAAATGGCATTATGATTTCCATGCTATAAATCTGAAGACAGGTACCTGACACAACGCTCTTTTCTCACCTTTCAAATACAATGGAACATAAGGAACAGTGAAAGCATCACACACAAAGGAGAATTCTCTATTCTAAGTGTAATAGGCTATAACCTTAACTTAGAAATGTCATCTGATGATGGGGGCATTCTTGGTCAAGGTAATCATCAGTGTCCTATACTAACCTAGTGATTTAAATGGGCTCTACAATATCAATAGGTTGAAGATGTGAAACTACATGAGACAACAACTTTAGGCCAAAGTTTTTTTTAGGCAAATTTGGGGGCTGGTAAAAAAAAAAAACATGCATTTTTGTACAATTTTTTTTTTTTGTTGGTGGTGTTTTTGGTCACACATTTTTGAAATACCTTTTTTCTGTTTTTTCGCCCTGTAGAGAAGTTTGTGTGAAAATGATGAGAAAGACACCATGATCAGACCATCCTGCATTTTGAATAAAACACCATGAACCCCAAAAATACAATTCCGGTGAAGAGAAATGCCACAAAAATGAACTTCATAACTTTCTGTGGACTTATAGCTAACATTTGTCTGCAGAGTTTTTCTGCTAGAAAAAAAATGCTTGAAAAAATGTGTAATTTTTTAAAGAAATACTGTGGCATATTTACTAAACTTATAAATAGCATAAACCTAGACAAACCGTTTAGACAAGCACCAGATTAATCATGGTGACTCAAGCTGGAAGATAATTTTGGTGCAGGGATAGACACTTTTATCCAAAGCTGGCCATACCCATTCAATAGTTGTTGGATAAACAATCGTTTAGCTTATGGCTATCTCTCCAGACTCCCTCTTGACTCTCTCACACACATACGCAATTGGTTCGGCTTAGCATGTGTGTGTTGTCAATGGAGAGAGATGACAATGCTGCTGACAGACACTTGTGATGGCTTATCTCCCAGGAGAACAAAAGAGTCAGGTGAAAATTTTTTGACCGAAAATACACCATTGTGTATGAGAGCCTTAACTCAATACCAGCTATTGGTTGACTTTGAGACAGAATTTTGCCACTAGAATTTTGGTGCGGTTTGGCTGCAAAACAGCATATCTTGGGCCATGTCCCTTTCCAGCAAAGTGATTACCCTTCCTTCTAAGCCTAGCTTGGTCCCATCACTGCTGCAGCTAATCACGCTCAGCCACCTCAGCGGTTGCATAGCTTAAGGTTATTTCCCAACAGTAATATACCCTTAAAGCTTTTGTGACCATGGGACCAAGGACCAAGGAGCTTGACAGAAACTGTCCAGGAATGGAGCAGCAGTGGCACTGCGGACTACTGATCCTTTCTTTTTTAGTTTCAAGGGCTTCAGGAGCACAGGTCCAGACGAAAAGGGTTTTCAGCCCCTAGGTTGGAAGCCTCTTTAACACCTGTTAACAAGGACTGATGATCTACAGAACAAATTTTTGTTCCCAAACATTTCAGAAATAAAAATTGCTTGTGCATTGAGCCCCTGAGGAGCCGGAGCAGAAGATGGGAGTAGAAGTAGCCCTTATAATGATGTGTCATGGTCTATTCCCTCAGACTGTCGCTCCCTGGTGCATCCGTGCAGTGAAGGAGTGACATCCTGTTTTCCCCTATATCTGCTATAGGGTTCTTGCTATAGGGATTTGCTAATAGCTGTGCTTTGGAAACCATGGCTGTAGACTCCACTATTCTGGGTTGCACAGGGTGCCTTAACTTGTTATCCCTCTGTAAAAGCAGGTTCTGGATCACCTAAAGCTGGATTACTTTGCTAGCTCTCTCTCCCTTGCTGTAGCCATTCAAATCCGCCTCCTTTAGTTCTTTTATGCATCACCTGGAGCTCACGAAGTTGACCAAGGCTCTAGGGCTTGGAGCTGGAGTATATGGGAGAGGAGCATATGGAGACTGCTCTTTTTTACTCCCTCTGTACAACTACACTGACTGGAAACTTCTGGAACCAACCAGCATACACCCTGCGCTCCAGAGAGGGCTGGGTCAGAATTGTTAACTAGCCTTAGCTGTGATATCTATATCTCTTATGTTTTACTTTTTTTAAATCTGTAAATGCCTTTATTTTGGAATTTTTGTATTATCTGTGCTGCTCTAACACTGTGAATTTCCACATGGTGAGACTATTAAAGGATTATCTTGCCTTATTTTTTGTGCTAAGTGCTAAAATTGAAAGGGGTGGCATATCACAAAGATGACCCTTGGAACCCCACCATCACATGAACAAAAGGGCCAAGGTACCTTCAGTTTATTTGGCTGGGCAGGGACCTGCAACACACCACCATTGAAATGAATGGGGCTGAGATAAATTTCCCTACACAGTGGGCAGCCAGCAGGTAAAAATGAGGAACGAGGAGGGCAGACACCCAGGTATTAATAAGTGGTGGAATATCCTAGTGTCATGCCATCATTTACTGAATTCCTTTAATAAGTAAGTAAATGAATGAATTATACTGAGACCTTTTCAGGACAATGAGTGATCCTCTGTACTTCAAGTCATTCTAGAGTTGAAGCTGTAGAGCCAAGGCACCATCTATGTATATACACTCAAGTTCCCTGCACCTTCTTCCTCCTGACTCATTAGTGCAAGCAATCAAGCTATATTACCTAAATCAAAGACATTGTATACATTATCAAGACATAAAGGTCATAATCAAAACTACAATGTTTATAGGAAAGCAAATCCTGAATTTTTGGTAACCTCAGGCATTAACTACAGGAGTGGCTTATAGGAGAAATCAAGCTTTTTGGCAAGGCCATTGTTTAGATTGTTAATGCAGACATTAGCAGTGCATGTAGACTAGAGAAAGCAATTTTCTCAGCAGAAGGATAAATACATATAATATATACCAGATGCACCCCGCCTGTTTGTAGCTAGAGCCCAGAGAGTAACGCTAGTATTACCCTCTTTGATCAGGCAGTTCGCATCCTTCCCAGCAATCGCCTGCTCGTCAGTGGAGGAGACTGCTGCTATTACATGCAGTGATCTCCTCTACAGTATGGGGAGGAGTGATTACTAATTCTTTTTCCCCATACTGAATCTTCGCCGGCAGCAGATCATGATTAGATAGAATGATCTGCTGCTGGTAAGCAATAATATTCAATATATACAATTCAATTACCGGACAAACTAGCGTTTTGCTTGTTCGGGTAATCGGCGGCACATTTACACCGCCAGATAATTGCTAACAACAGTTCCTATGATCGCCAGTTAGTGATTATCTTTTGGAATCTAGGCCCATGTAAAGGGCCCTTTGTCATTATAGCTGCTGTTAAAGGAGTTGTGTTATTTGGGACTTTGATGGCATATCATTGGGACATGTCATCAAAGTCAGATAGGTTCAAGTCCCGCACAGAATGAGCCACCAAAAGTGAAAGAGAGCACATCATACGTGTGCAGCATGCTCTCCATTAATTTCTATGGGAGTTCTGAAAATAGCCAAGCAAGCACCCTCAACTATTTTCAGAAGTCCCATTCAAATTAATGAAGGGCGGCTGAGCATGTGCCGCCTGTTTCTGCTCAATTCGGGTTTCCCTTCTGAAGATAGATGCAGATCCCAGAGTGGAGCCCGCCACTTATCTGACATCGGTGGCATATCCTAGCGATATGCTACCAATGTCTAAAATAAGACAATCTAGATTAGACAACTTTAAGTAACAGCCCCCAGAATCCTGCTTTAGATAAGGAATGCATGATGGGTATTGTAATTCTGAAATATAATTCATCATACCTACTTAAAAAGACACTGTCATTTCATAAGATTTCTGGTCAGAACCTTTTTTCTCCATCCATATTATGTGTGAGACACCAGGCTCCTGTGGTTTTACCAAACTGAACTTAAAGGGATTGTGCATCTGTTCAAAGGTTGCGTGTGGTATTGCAGCTCCATTCATTTCAATACCAAACCCATCCTAAATACCATCCCATATCTCTATATAATCCAAGTGTTGCAGATGTAAGGCTAGCTTCACACATGAGCCAAATACATTTGGCAGCCTTTTCCGGCAGAGAACACCCAGTCAGAGTTCTCTGATCTGGCATAACTGGATAATGCCACTTGCCCTCCGGACCCCATTGACTATAATGGAATGGGGAATGGATCAGGCCGCTCCCTAGCATATATGCCAGGATTCCGCTAGACAAAAATCTTTGTGTGCAGCAGTTTACGTCCTGCTGAATCTGGGCATATATTCCAGGGAGTGGCCTGATCCTGCAGCATCCCATTATAATCAATGGGATATGGCAGTAAAATGCCGGTCTTAATAAATGTGTCCCTAAATTCTTCACAGCTGTATATGACTATGTGTATTAGGTGTGCATTAAAGAGGTTCTCCGGGAATTAAGAAGATGAAAATTCTTAACTATTACTTTATTATAAATATATTCCCAAATACCTTTTATTAGTTATAATGGCTCATTTTGTCTAGGGAGCAATCATTAGGAAAAATAAAATGGCCGTCGTCCTATTAGTACACACAAAACCTGTCCTAATCACTCAGCAGGACAAGTTACTTCAGAATTCTGAGCTAAAGAGCTGCCTCATCCTCCCCTCCTAATTATCAGGGATTATAATCCTGAATACAACTGCTAAAATCTCCAAATGAATCTCGGTGAGAATGTAGTTCATGAGGAGACATGAAGTACAGAGAGGACAGACAGGACAGACTGTGGTAATGGAGACTGCATACAAGTGCTGCTTCTCATCAGCCACATCCCCACCTCCTCTCTGTACTTTATGTCTCCTCATGAACTCCATTTCTACAGAGATTCAGCTGAAGATCTTATTAGCTGTTTTCAGGATCAGGATTCCTTGACACACAGAGCAGAGAGAAAGATGAGGCAGCGCTTTAGCTCAGTGTCCTGAAGTAACTCGTCCTCCTGTGTGAATAGGACAGGTTTTGTGTGCACTAATAGGACAGCGGCCATTTTATTTCCCCTGATGATTGCTCCCCATTCAAAATGAGACATTATAGCTAATTAAAGGTATTTGGGAATATATTTATAATAAAGTAATATTTAAGTATTTTCATTTTCTTCATTTCCGAAGAACCCTTTTAACAAATGTCTGTGCACATCATATACATAGACAAGGTGCTGACATATCATGTGAGCACAGTACATTACATACAGTACATGATATCATGCATGCAATATGTAAAAAAAAAGTTGAAAAAATAAAACAAAAAATAGAATAAAAATGTATTATTTTAAAAATGTAAACATTGGCTACAATATTGTAAAAGCTCATTAAGCTACGCTGATGTGGGGAGGCAAAACAATTCCAAAAGTATTCAATCTCATCTTAAAGGACAAATATAGCTGCAATGTTAAGGGGTTAATGAAACGAACTGCATACTATTTAGTCTGTGTATAATAGTCTCAGCAAGGAAAAGATGTTTTATATGATAGTGATAACAGTTATAAACTATAGTACCAGGTACTACTGACACCTCACCTACCTCTCCCCAGTTACAAATAAAAAACCTCATGAGATTTATGTTAGGGCAGACTCCACCTGTTTTCAGCAGGATTCCTTTCTTTTGATAAATTCGGCGGCTGCATTCTTCTACATTTATGTAGCTGGGAGACTTCAGTAAATAATTCTCATAGTTTTGAAGCTACACCTGTTGACACAGTAGAGATATGAGCAGATGAGGAGGGACGCGACTTGTCACAGCAATGGAATGGATATGGAGACATATCAGGAAATATCCATATTGTGCTGCATACTTTCATTTAACCCCTTCCCGACCAGCGCCGTAAATGTATGACGCTGGGCGGGACTTTAAAGATGGAGCCCACTTGGGAGTGCGGCAGGTGCCATAGCCGCCGGATACCTGCTGTTTTAAACAGCAGACACCTGGGACTAGTGTAGTAGGAGATCATCAATAATGTTGATTGCATACTTTTAACCCATTAGATGCCGTGGGAAGATCTGGGGAGCCGAAGCGTGTGTGCGGCAGCCTCTGTATTCCTGAATGATATGAGGCTGCCGCACATTCGTATCTACAAAGCCCCTGCCTCTGGCAGGGCTCCATAGGAAGATAGTAAAATCCTAATGCATTGGAGTCTATGAGAGAAACAATCTGATGATTGCATGTTATAGTTCCCTATGGGAATAAAAAAAAGTGTGAAAAAAAGAAAGAAAAAAAGAATGTTTTTAAAAATATAAAAATTCAAATCACTCCCCTTTGCCCAAAATCAAAGTACATAAACAATAAAAAAAAATCAACATCATGGACATTGCCATGTGCAAAAATGACCATACTATTAAAATAAAATAAATACAAATATTTATCTCAGATGTCAGATGGGAAAAAAGTCAAAATGGCCAGTTCGTTGTTTTTTGGTCGCTTCACCTCCCACAAAAAATTAAATAAAAAGTGACTAAAAAGTCATAACCACCCCAAAATGATATCAATGAAAAGTATATGTCAGAATATGACAACGAAAAGAAAAAAATAAGGTTATTTTTTTTTTATTAAAATGCAAGTAAAATTATGCATATGTGATTTTGCCTCAATCATACTAACCTGGAAAATGAAAGTAATAGATCAGTTTTACTGCATAGGGAAGGCCAGAAAAAACAATTGGGGTCATTTATCAAACTGGTGTAAAGTACAACTGGCTTAGTTGCCCATAGCAACCAATCAGATTCCACCTTTCATTTTGGACAGCTCCTTTGGAAAATGAAAGGTGAAATCTGATTGGGGGGACATGAGGAATAGGCGGGGGAGGTTTTTGTTAGACTACATTCACATGAACGTATTTTGTTTCCGTGTCCGTTCCGTTTTTTTTTTTGCAGATTGGATGAGAGCCCATTCATTTCAATGGGTCCACAAAAAAAGCGGACAACATACCGTTTACTATTCGCATCCGCATGCCCTGTCCGATCCGCAAAAAAATAAAATAAATTACTTACTGCGGGTCATGGCAATATTATGCTATAACAGAAAGAAATGCAAATAATACTACAAAGGCATACAAAAAATTTACCAAAAAAATACATAATATGGTACATGGCAATATTATGTTACAGTATAATAAAAAGAAACACAATAAGGCCCCTTTCACACGGGCGAGTTTTCCGCGCGGGTGCAATGCGTGATGCGAACGCATTGCACCCGCACTGAATCCTGACTCATTCATTTCAATGGGGCTTTTCACATGGGCTATTTTTTTCACGCATGAGTTCGCCGTTGCGTGCAAATCGCAGCATGTTCTATATTCTGTGTTTTGCACGCAGCCCTGGCCCGCAAAGTGCGGGTGCAATGCATTTTTAACGCATGGTTGCTTAGAGATGTTGTTTGTAAACATTCAGTTTTTTATCACCGCGCGTGTGAAATGCATCCATACGCACCCACGGGTGATGAGGGCGGATCCGGATGCCTGCGCCCATGCGAGCGCAGGGGAGCCGAGCGCTACAGTGCTCGTTACGAGCACGTTCGCTCATCTCTAGTCATGACGGATCCGTCTGGGTGCACGCAGGGGACCCAAGCTTTTTGAGCTCGGTACGAGCATATTCGATCATCACTACTAATAAGAGATTCTTTGGAAATTAATTTTCAGCTGAGCAACGTCAGTGAATTACGGATGCCACACGGATGGTAAAAACGGACACACGGAACAACCACAGATCCTTCACGGACAGCTTCACGGATGAAACATGTACGTTTTTTTTCACGGACGTGTCACTGACATGGAAATGTGGACGAGGCCTTAGGGCTCATGCACGCGAACTTATTTTGTTTCCATGTCTGTTCTGTTTTTATTTTTTTTTTGCGGACCGTATGTGGAAATGGAACCATTCATTTCAATGGGTCCGCAAAAAAACTGAAGTTTCTCTGTGTGCCTTCCGTTTCCGTAGGTCCGTATTTCCGTTCCTCAAAAAAATGAACATCCTATTATTGTCTGCATTACGGACAAGAATAGTACTGTTCTATTAGGGGCCAGCTGATACATTACGCAAAATACGCAATGCACATGGGCGTCATCCATATTTTTTCCGGACTGCAAAATACATACGGTTGTCTGCATGAGCCCTTATACCTTATGCATGCGGAGGCTCCAATGCTGGTTTTGGCTCACAAGCACTGATGGAAATCACTGACCAAACACTGACGTGTGCATGAGGCTTTACACATGATGTATTGTAACGTGATTTCTACATGTAGAACGATAGTAAACCTTGTGTAGTACAGCTCTATGTTTGTAATGAGTCACTAACCTTTCCACAAACCCCATTACATAACGAGCTCTGTTTTTCCTGATTATTTTTTCTCCAGAAGCTTTCATTTCACTAATGTAGAACAGAATTGTTTACAAGCATTTTGCAGCGAGACATCAGTTTGGCTGAGATCTCGAACATAAACAGTAGCAAGTGCTTTTAAATATGAAATATTTTTTTACTAGGAAGAGGGAAAAAAACGAGCTGGAAATGGGTTGACGAAATTAATTCATTACTGCAAACAGCATCTTTTAATTAATATTTGGAACTTAGAGAGATGCAGTGATTCATGCATTTGAGCAGTGTAGGAACCAAGGCTTGTACCGTGTGACCGGTGGCATGGGGAGGGGGGTTCCGAGCTTCGAGGTTTCATATAATTAGGTGTCTCCTATAAGTTCTTTCCAGGCCTATTATTTGCAGACTGCATAAAATCCTTGCTGACCGCAAACATTGAGCTGCTTCACATATTCCATTAACAGAATGCTCAGTAGAAGCCACTTCATACATAGGAGGGTTTTGCTTTTTGAGGGAGCTCGACATTGTGTGAACATTTTATTGTGCAGCCAAAAAAAGTGTCAAAATGCCCCTATGGCACTGAGCGTTACCAGCCGACTTTCTAATAACAATTATAGGCTTTTTTTTTTTTTTACCAGACCCAATTAATGTATTCTATACAGAAATTGTGTTTATTTTGCATTTCAGTTTAATAGACAAATAAAAAGTCAACTAGGCATAAAATCTCTGTTATTTATTAGGCTGTAATGGTCTAGAAACCATAGAACATTTACAGGCCAGACCAGAGTAAAAATGTTCACATGAAAAAGCGGGAATTAGAATACACAAAGTGAGACCGAGCCATGACACATAAGAAAAATTAGGGCATGTGGATGTCATGGTGGGATCCTCTACTTGGGATCTACTCAACTCTGCCCATTATCTATACTGTATTTAGTCTAGTTGCGTTAATAGACTTGACTAGTGGTCTCCAGGATGTGGCTCTTTTTCTTTAGTGCTGTGATGGCTGAGGCTGTGTTCACACATCAGATATTTGATCAGTTATTTCCATCAGTTATTGTGAGGCAAAACCAGGTGTGGGTCAAAAACACAGAACATGTGCAGATCTTTTCATTATACCTGATCTCTGTGAAGGCTTCACTACTGGTTTTGGCTCACAATAACTGATAGAAATAACTGACCAAATAACTGAAGTGTGAATAAGGCCTAACTCCAGCTGTGGTAAAACTACGACTCCCAAGATGCTCCCTTGCTTGGCAGTTCTCAGAACTCCGTAGAAATGAATGCAGCATGCTGGGAGTCGTAGTTTGACCACAGCTGGAGTGCCGGAGATTAGCCATCTTAGTTAGCCTTTAGTGTAAAGACGTTTACAAGTTGTAGTTCTGCAATAGCTGGATAAGCTTGCCTTGACCTACACCATGGGTTGGAAAAAAGTGACTGGTGTCTAACAATTTTCTGAAGACTTCATGTCTTCTTAAATAATAAAAGCCTGAAGAATACACCCTGTTAGTTTATTTTTGAGGCAGTTTATCATCAAGTACTCAAGCTGGTCATCATAGGAGAAATGTTATACATTAGAAAGGTGGTCTGGTTTGGTTAGAAGGGTCAACAGCTGACAAAATAGTGTTCTTCTGCTAGGATCCTCAAAAATCAGAGGGAATTGTGGGGGATTTCCCTGCAAGTCCACCACAGGGGTTAGTGAAGCATTGCACAGCTCACATCATTGGTGTTGCCATGTGGTGGATGCACCTTATTTCTGTCATAATTTCTGTCAAAAAGGTGGCGAGAAGCCTAAAAAGTTGCAAATTATGGGGCACAAGCCAGAATAGGTTATATTTTTTATGCCACGATTGAGGCATAATTAGTTTGGTAAATGTCCCTCATTGTTTCTGGGCAGTATAATCTGCTGCCCAGTAATGATGATTCAGGTGATTTAGTGATGAGTTCACCTAAAGAATGTTCATCAGGTCTCTGGCAGCACCTTGACATAGAGCTATTATCATGAATGAATGTTCCTAGGAATGCTCCTTCCCAATAATTGCCCCACTCATTGGCCCATCTAAAAGGGTCTTTAGTTTACATTAGAAAATATTAGTAAATCTTCCATATTGCCTTCTTCCTAGTGACTTTCCACTCTAGGTAGAAATAAGGATTCTGACTGAAGGAGCCTCATCTATTAACTCAGAATTCAGTAAAAGCAGATTTGAAAATGGATTTTCTAAGCAAAGATTTGAAATGTCAGTCACTTTGTATAACATGAAGGGACAGAGATTTCCACATCCTCACCTGACAACTTGATTGTTATTTTAGAGAAAAAAAAGTAAACATGTAAGGAGATGCCCCAACGAGGACCTATCCATCAAAACATCACACATGAGGATGCTCTAGCACTGCCCCACACCGGTTGCATCCTAGCCAGAAGATGTATAACTTATACCAGCTGTACATATATAATTATATACAAGAGATACCCAGGTTATACCAGCATGCTCCATATCACTATATACAAGAAGATGTATAACTTATACCAGCTGTACATATATAATTATATACAGGAGATACCCAGGTTATACCAGCATGCTCCATATCACTATATACAAGAAGATGTATAACTTATACCAGCTGTACATATATAATTATTAGAGATGAGCGAGTAGTGTTCGATCGAGCCGGTATTCGATCGAATACTACGATATTCGGCATACTCGATTTCAATCGAGTATAACGGCGATGGCGCACTTAGAATTCGTTTCCCCTCCCACCTTCCCTGGCGCTCTTTTTCCACCAATCAACATGCAGGGGGGGTATGACAGGCACGCTGAGCACGCTGGCAGCGCGAAAACAGCGTCTACATGGATTGGCTGGAAAAACCATGTGACCTCGAATATTAAAAACTCAGCTCTTCCTGCTCGTACGCATATGCTGCGTGAACTTAGTCAGGGACAGAGGCTGGAGAAGGGACAGATAGGTTTTAGCTGTTGGACAGGCAGGAGCGTGATTAAAAGCCCTTATCAGGGCTACTACAGTGGACTTCAGTGATAGCTTTACTACAATATAGACTTTACAGAGAACGGCTGCTGCCGTATTCAGGGATAGCTGCTGGAGTAGGGACAGAGAGAGGCATTAGTGGTGTATTAGGTGCTCTGCTACATACCAAACTATATTTGGCACTACTGTTCAGCGTTCTTTTAGGCTGAACAACCCTGTTATATAACTAGTGTGTATATGCACCATCTGATCTGGCATATACGGCTGTGAATTTTTATTTTATTTTTTTTAAATACAGTTTTTTGGCTCTAGTGTTCTGGGTTCTGTGTGCCTGCAATACCCTTTTGTATACCAGGTGTAAATACCCACCGTCTGTTCAGTTAGTACACGCTGTGTACCTTGAAATATACAATTCTAGCCATTTAATAGGCCACTGTACTGTGCGTTCTCTTGTTAAATTATCTCACATACCTGGTGTAAATACCCACCGTCTGTTCAGTTACTACACGGCTGTGTACTTTGAAAATATACAATATCTAGCCATAATAGGCCACTGTACGTGCGATCTTGTAAATTATCTCACATACCTGGTGTAAATACCCACGTGTTATTACTACCGGCTGTGTACTTGAAATATACAAATCTCGGCATTTAA